>JAGVVM010002493.1:0-11696 GCA_019149425.1 Psidium friedrichsthalianum
TTGTCATGTCCTTTACTGCATCCTTCCAATCACTCCTTGCATCCGCTCTTATTCAAGGCACCTCGCAAATACTCCCTGAGGTTATGCTGTCGTGTGTGTGCTGCTTGCACATGATGGCTCCAGTTTCCTTCCGTATGACGATGACCTCTATCTATCTGTTCTCATATCTAGATATACACTCCGACGACCATTGACGCTGCGATACTCTCGCTCTCCTGTTTACTTACCCAGTAGTTGAATGAACTATCTCTATGTGCTTTCTGGGGAATGGAGACCATATTAGTCCAGCTTTTCGCTTATTGTTCTTTCCCTGAAAATTGGGTCAGAGGAAACGCACTTCTTTTGCAGAGTTATCTGGCCTCTATAAAGTAGCTATAGGTTTGTTTTCCTTCAGAATGTCAAATTTGCCAAATCCCCAACTGCCTAGTTCTGAACTATTGCGTTCGGAATTCACATGAGACTGTACAGCAGAACATAAAGAATCAAATATGCTCTTCTTTTCATATCATGGTTTTGTTTTGGAGCTGATAATCAGATATTATGATGTGGTATCTTAGTTTAGATAAGAAGCGCAGAACAGACCAACTCCATCTCTAGCTGCGAAAACTGTCTTTGACATTTAAGTGCGTCCCTACACCACCATTGGTTCTTGTACTTCAAATGCAGAGATAAAGTCTCCGAAGCAAATACTCGGCATTTATCATTTTTTGAGGATAATCTATTTTTATTTAAAATCCTCACCACATATTTCAATACACACTTTAGATATTAAAGATCATGATTGGGATACCTAGCCATGATGATTTATCTTCAGACTTGTGTCTCTCTGAACTTTACGTCTTTTTATTTGGTTTATCTTTGTAAGGAGTATCATGAAAATGTTGCATCACTATCTTGGATTCCTTCTTTATTGTCCGAGCAATTTAGATCGTAAAAACTTCAGAAAACCTCGGAAGGTTATTCCACTAATTATGTCACAAATCCTTTCTATACTCTGTGGTCTGACTAGTTTCACAGAAGCGTTGCTGCGGCTAGATGAAAATATCTTGGCTTTATAATGGTTGGGCAAAACACTGCCATATCGGTATTATTAGTAATTACTCATGCGTTTCCATTAGGAAACGCATGGATATTTGCTTATCGGCGTTTCGGTGGTTGTTAACTTTTAAAATTTGAGTTTTAACATTCGGAGAAGGCGTCCTGCTCTGGTTGCAACATATAGCATAGTCATTAGCGTGCTGTTAGTGGCTGGTTGTTGGACATTTTTTTTTTTTTTGTGGCTTGGGCTTTCAGTTATTGCTTAGTACAAGAAATAGTAAACTTGGTACCATGCTGTACTTCCATGAGTTCAGATGTTCTGCCAATTCCTTACTCCTATTCAGATTCGTCTTCTCCTAGTTAATACAATTTATTGATTTTTTTTCAGTCTGGCAAAAGCTGGAGGAGGAGAACCGAGAATTTTTCAAGGCCTATTACTTGAGATTGATGGTTAAACAACAGATAATGGAATTCAACAAGCTGCTTGAGCAACAGGTTCAGTTGATGCGGCAGATGCAATCTAGTGGGAGCATCTGCTCTTCCAACTTCTAATGGAACTCATATGCCAACGTGTAAGATTGTATTAACTATGGTTACAAATTTCGTTTCTGTTAAGACTGTAACTAACACATTCTGTGGTTGCAATGATAGTCAGGATAAGTTTGTTATATACCCTCAAATAATACTTGAAGTGTGCAGAATTGCATTTGAAACTCTTATTCTATTGTTTCCTCACAGTATTAACCTGGCATAGTGTCCCCCCCAACCCCCACCAATTGTTGATCATGCATATGGGTGAATCTGAGTAACAGATGTTGTTTTACTAGGTGAACCTTTTATATGTTTCCTTATTTGCTTAGAACTTTTTAACGTAGATTGTTCTCTCTTTGTTTTCTACTGCCTTTCCTTTCGGAAAGCTGCAGATAAGTTTCTAGAGAAAGTAACTATTAAAATGGAAAGAAATTTTGTACACAGAAATGATTCTGTTTTCATTCTGTTTAGATCTTCTGGTTCTACTGATAGACTTGGCAATGCCTTTAACAGTGCCTCAGAATCCAGCATGCTATGCAACAGGACCAGCATTGAGCGCAGAAAACATTCAGCGTCCCATTGCTCCCAGTTTAACTAATGCATTCACCATGGTGGCCCGCCACTACCTCCAAGTTTGCACACTGCAATTCACATGCCTGCTCATGCCAGTAGGATGGATGCTCCACAAAATATGCTTTCTAGTCAGACCTCAAACATGGGGGGTCTGGTGCCTGGATTAATGGGGGAATGATTAAAACAGAGGCTGGCTATTCTGGTGCTTCACCTTACATGTTTGGTTCTGATCACAATGTGCTCGAAACACGTCCACCTATTGGCGAAGCATCTGTTGCATCTTTCAGTAGTGTAGACTCTACATCGCAGCCCATCGTGAAGCCCTTTTGGATGCAGACAACACTTCATTTGGGTTTTTGGGTCAAATACCCAGAAATTTCAGTCTATCAGACCTGACGGCAGACTTCTCTCAAAGTTCTGGTTTGTCTGGTTTGTCCTTTTCTCCTTCCATATGTGTGCCTAGATTTGATCTTACATCATCCTTTGGCATGTGAATGTCCACCGAGATCCAACTTTTTCTGTACTTGAGAATTGTTGGTCTTGATACATGTGTCAATTAGTATGTATTTGGTTATGCGATAGCCTCACCAATAGAACTTCTGGCTCTAAATTTGTACAGATATACTGGAGAGCTATCCCCGCTCACCTTTCTTAGCGACAGATGCTGAGAACTTTCTGGATTCTCGTGAAAGGGGAGACAAGGTGAGTATCTTAAAAAGGGATCTTTGATGCCATGCTGCAAAGACCTACTCAGATAACCGTGTCGGTGTTACAGGAGACAATAGGCGGTTGGACCCTATATCGGAAAGCTTAAATTATGGAGATTTTGGCAGTGAATAGCAACTATTTGAACGGTATGTCGTTGCTGATTATGCTGTATATAGGGTTCTGTCTTTTGGATGGATGAGAGCATGTTGCCCGGAGCTGGAACTCTTCTCCTTAGCTCTTGACATATTGTTTTGTGTTTACAAGCAGGTATATCATTGTCATAGGAGAAAAGAGTGTACATAGCCACTTAGAAGGAAGATGCTTAAGAACTTGGTCCTCGCAGATATGATTGTTTTGTTAAAAAATATGTTGACTGACATCCTTGGATAGCGACGAGGACAATGGGAGCACACTTGTTCTTGGAGAGAGAGAGAGAGAGAGAGATGAATAACGTGGGAACAGGGGCTTATATTATGATTCCGGAATTCATCTCGATGAATTATTTAGGCTTGGTAATAGGATTATTTTTTGTGCTGCATTTGGTGTGTTGCCTGTGATTTGACTGCTGCTTGTAGATACACTCTCACAAAGAGGTTTTCATGTCACTGATGGTTTGCCTTTCCCCTTTTTACTTGTTGCTCCCTGTTGGCGTTTTGTAATTCTTGTAATGTGTTAAATGTATATATCAGTTTCGTTAAACCAGTGTATTTATCATCTTCTGTTGCTTCCCACCGTCTTTTTCATTCACTGGAGATACCTGGTTCTCACATCAGCTTTCGTTTTCCAAGCGTTGAAGGTGTTTTGTCCATCCAGTTGGGCGGCCAGGAAGTGTCCACGTCGGACTATTTTTTGCTGTAATAATAACCATAGGAGTGTCTTTTAGGAGAAAATATTCAGTGATTTGCGAGCGCAATGGGACGTAGCGTGCACGTATTTATTGATGTCCAATCACATCTTGGCACATTAACGTTGATATGGAAATTAAAAAATAGTAGTTTTCTTTTCTTTTCCATCTCCGTCTTCAACCTTCGCTCAGCCTGGGTTGGCGTTCTCCAACGAGCCGCTGCTGCTACTATCCTTGAACTGCCGCTACCACCATGGCCACCACAGTCCGCATCAAACTCGACTCACGTTCAAAGCTTTTTGAACAGCAGACTTACATCTAGTCGTTGAGCGACGGTTGATCATTGCGTCTAGGCCGACCTTTGCGTCCACCTTCTTCGTCATCGCAGTGGCTATGCCTTGGCTGCGAGCGCTTGTCCTCTGATCTGGTGATGCAGAGTAGCAGTTGAATTTTTCTCTCTTGAGTCTTCATCACAGCCACCATCTCTCTGGCCACTGCCCAACTTGGCCATGTCGACCGTCTCCATCCACCGCTCAAGGCTTGGTAACCCCCATGTCCGACGCCCACTTCCCCACCATGGTTTGCCACAATGAGTTCTGACAGATTCGCGTGTAGATCTCAAACCGTGGAGCCATGGCCGCTGCTGACCTTGGAGCGGAGCCATTGCCGCGGCAGACCTTGGAGCAATCGTTGCGTCCAGATTTGGAGCCATGGCCGCGACAGAATCTGGAGCATGATGGCGTTCGAGTCAGATTTGGAGGCACTGGCCATGGACGAGCAAGGACAACGGAGGACGGAGAACTTCCAGATTGTGGTTGCAAATGGAAGAGGGGGAAGGGAGAAACCCACTTGGATTGGAGATTCCTGATTTATTTCTCTATTCCATGTTACGGTCGATGTGTCAGTCTGTAATTAGTTAAGAGTAATGAGCACACGTAACTTAAACTACTGATGCGACGTTTGCAATTTGCAAATCATTGAATATTTTCTCCTTTTTTAGAGCTTAGCGAGGTTCTCTTCGAAGAAAAGTGAAACCAAATCAGAATGTATCGTAATTAGGAATAAAACCAAATTAGTTTTGCCATTTGGTTCCATTTTTAACCGAATGAACCATTTTTCTTTCTTTCGGCCAAAAAAAATCATTTTTCTTTCTCAATTTTTTTGGGATAAAAGATTTAAAAATCTTAAAATTATGCTAAAATTTTCGTAAAAATGCAATTGTCTTAAAATTTATTAAATTGGTGCCATTAGTCATTCTTTGAAGTCTGTCATATTTGGCAATGATGGACGTCATTTTTTTTTATTATTTTATCTCTCATACGTGGAGTTAAGGTTACTAAAGAGCTAAAACGAAGTTTTAATTAAAGTCTCAAATTTTAAACTAAGTTTAAATTAATTAGATTAAAAATTAAAAAAATGCTTAAAAATTTTAAAACAAAAAATAAATACAAGCTAGACAGCTGGAGCCAGTCTTCCCCTGCCGGTGTCAGCGATGGATAGCGGGGTAACCACTGCCTTGGCCAAGAGGCCCTCACTTGAGGTCGGCGAGGATAGCCAACCATCCACCGACTCCCCACCAATGGGCTGACAGGCACAGTCCACCGATGCTTTTTTTCCCTTTTTTTGTTTGTGTTTTTTTTAAAGAAACTTTTGGATTTTTCAATCTCTAAAGTCATTTGATTATTAAATGCACTTTTGCGACAGATTTTAGATATTCCTTTTTTATTATTTATTTTTGTTGAACTTACTCTAGGAGCATTAATTTCATGAACAAACCAACAGTCATGTAGACGACAATTCACGAATGCCCACAAAACGAAACTAAAACCTCCTTCGAATCTAAAAACAAAAAGAATACTTCATGGGAATGGTAAAAGTACTAAAAGTTTAACAGGTTATACAAAACGATTTCTCAGTTCAGTAAATTTTCTGTAAGTGGACATAAACCAAACTGCATTCTTTGGCAAAACCACCCTTGAACCAAACCAAATCGTAAAATTAAAGTGTAGACAAATCCTGCTCGCTCTCGTACTTGCGGCTAGACTCATTTTCTTTGTCGTAGAGAAAGCCAATAGCAAAACTGAAAATCACTCGGGAGCAGAACCATAACTCATCATTTCCGAGAAGTTACACTATTGATAGAAGCCAAGACAAGGCAAAGCACCTACGAGATCTCCCAATTTGGAGCAAGGAACTAAGACGGTCCAGTCCTAAGAGCAGTGTCCAAATCAGATATCAGATCAGTCACGTCCTCGATTCCAACGGATATACGAATGAGATTCCTCTGTCAGGCCCCGAGCTTCGCGGACCGCTGCCGGTATGCTTGCATGGGACATAAAGCATGGCATGCTGATGAGGGACTTCACACTCCCTGTCGATCAAATTCAACAAGTCAAAATTTAAGTTACCCTCAAGATGGCTGTGAGCACCGATTGGCTCCGTCCCCACACATGCCAAACAAAGCAATCAAAATGTTCATTTGATGTGTGCATAACTATGACATGACATGTTCAGAAGTCCCAATCCATTTAGTTCAGTAAACAGATTCTCCTGCAAATTTAATCAAACTGAAAGGTAACTGCATTGTGTTTATATGGATTTCTTTTTCTTATATTTACTGAACTGGACTAGCTAGATCCCGGAAGTGTTATCAATAAATCAGAAAGGACCAGCTGGTAAAAATGATATTTCCAACGTGAGGTAGCATCAGATGAGAAACAACTAAGCCAGACTCACTCTATGAAGCAGATTATTAGCACTGATGTGTACGTTACTTCATATATAAATGATATATAGAAAGACAAAATAGCACGATCTTTCACTATGTGATCCTTAGAGGATAAGAACTACACAGAATAGTGAGAACATAATATGATCATCCACCATATACAAGGCTTACTGCAATGGTGCAGTAACTTCACATAAGGATGCAATCGCTAGAGTTTGGAGCAAGCTTGGTTCAGGGAAGTTACCAAAACTAACAGTTATACTGAAGTACTTGGTGGTCTCAACAATATGCTTTGACAGCGCCACCGACCCCGTTAAAAAGCTAAGCACAGCTCCAGCACCCTTAGCCTGCAATGGCATTTAAGGTCAAATATAGATTCGTCAACACAGAAGTACGAAGTCTCAGTTCCACTGAATACCTGAGTGTAGTGTAAGGCACGCCCAGGATGACCAGGGAGACCAGCATAGTAGACATTCTTCACTAGGGGATGGGAAGATAGAAACTCGGCTATTTTCTGTGCATTCTCCTGTCCAAAAGAATATACATTTGTTTCAAGATGCTTATTTAAATCAAATGGGGAAAGCACATTCAACCAACAAAGCAGTATAGTCTTGAAGCAGACATGAAGCTGCACCTGTTGCTTCTCAATCCGTAAATCCATGGTCTTAATACCTCGCAAGCAGATCCAACAGTCAAATGGAGCTAGACCAGAACCTTCTGCGTTTTGGAGGAAATATATCTGTTTTGCCAAGCTGGAACAAGTAAAAACAGGGAATAAAAAAAGACTTATTTTATAAGTATCGATAAGGGCAAAAGTCAGCAACAACCAAACGTCAGAATATAAATAAAAGAAAGAAAAGTATTTTAATATGAAGCTACCATCATCCAGTGAGCTATGACATAGTTATGCAACTACCTACACGAGGATGTGTTCCATTGTAAATGCAAGAATTGCATGTAAGGTTTTTTCCAAAAATGATAAAGGCAAATACTAAAGAGAACATAGATAGGTGCTTTCACCAAGAGACTGTTTGAAGAATAACTGAAATGGCACCAATCATACCAAAGAGGAGACATGGAATAGTGAAACACATAATAATAGAAACCCAAACAGAAATGATGCCAAGCAATATGAAAAACATGTGCAACAGATGAAATTCCAAGTCCTGTTAACTATGGGATATCATCTAAAAGTCAAAGTTCAGATCAACTCATTAGTGGAAGCCCATACGCAAAGTAAAATCACAGTAACTAATTACTTAATTATCCGAACATTCAACTTTATACAGAAGATCATCACATGGAAAGCTTTAATTAAAGTGCAAATCTGGTCAGACAATGTTTTTTTTCCTTTTTACCAGACTACAAAGCGAGGTTCAGGCATGTAAGCAAATGATTGTATGCTCACAAAGACTTAAAAATGGAATTGGAAGAAGCAATTTGAGATTTTGAAAAAAAATTGAAGTTGAAGCCGCTAGCGACACCTATCGTCAAGATTAAAAAATTGACACCCAGAACTACAGGTCATACAGATACTAAGGTGGGTTTATCTATTCATAACTATTTGCAGATGCTTTCTCAAAAGAACTACTTCCAAATTTTTTGCAGTTCTTACCTTTCCCCTTTCACTGCAAGCACACCCGCCATGACATCACTATGCCCAGATATGAATTTAGTGGCAGAATGCATGACAATATCTGAAAGAAAGGACCCGCAATAATAAGCAACATGCACTTTGCATTGGGTACATATTCACATAACGTCTACTTCAAAATTTGGCCACCTGCTCCCAGTTCCAGCGGTTGTGATAATACAGGTGACATGATACTATTATCCACCATACAAGGGCACCGTGTGCATGAGCTATCTCCACTATTTTCTAGAAGGCACCAAGGAAGAGCATTTTTCCATCAGAGACGCAACAGCGCAGTACTATCACAAGAAAAAACAATATCAAGTAAAGAGCTGGAAAAATATGTCATATCCATCTAAAATGCATCCAGAGTCTGCAGAGCATACCACACGTGATGACATTTCTATTTGTTCACTGGTAAGAAGTGTATCATTCAAGATAGAATTGACATCCCTTGATCTTGTTGCCAAAGACCTACTACTAGAAACTTCATGGGTAGAATCAAAGAATATAAAATTTACAAATTACTAACAGTAACGCTTAGATGAAGCAAGGGCTCTAGTGTATTTACTGGACATCCACATCACACCATTTATGTACATGCACATACTTTATCCTATGTTTGCATTAAGATTGACACAAGTTCAAACACCATTTCCTGTGTACAGTCACTAAACAAAGATTAGAACTCATGCTGCTACTTAAGAATTTTCAAGCAACATTTTAAAAAAGAAGAAGAAGAATTCTGTGAGGCAAACTTAAAATGAATGCAAAGAAGCACTGGCACAGAAGTGCACATGGATGTGTACTCTCAAAGTACTTCTGCTAACCTAATATACGAAGAAATCAATGACGGAGGAGAGAGCTTACTCGTATATCTGAAATTTGTTGCCGTGGATTGGTGGGACTTTCTAACCAGACAAGCTTGGTAGAGGGACCGACAGCAGATGCAACCTCCCGTAGATCACTTGTATTTACCCGCCTACAACATTCATTTGGTAATAAACTAGGAAAAATTGTTCAGAAGAAATTAACAACAGTAGAAATGATACTGACTTCACTACAACTCCAGATTTTGGAGTTACTTGGGACAACAGACGATCTGAACCCCCATAAAGGTCGTCTCCAGCAACAATTTCCTCTCCTGCACGTTTTTGCCACTGGAATTAGCACATGAAACAACGACAAACATCTTGATATTTCCAAGCAACCACAAAAAAGAAGGGAGAAAGGATGCTTTTCCTCATATGAACTACCGACAACGCCAAAATTCATTTTCATCAAGCTAAGTACTTAGAAAAGAGAAGCAGAATATACAAAACAAAGTATGCGAAAGAGTAACTACCATTTGAAACAAGATGAGTGACGGCCGCCAAGCAGCCATGCCGCTAGTGAAGCAAAATGCTCGATCAGCTTTGTCCAGCTTTGCGAGGAGGCTAAGGAATATAAATAAATACCCATATGTAAGCTCAAGAAGAAAACTGAATATTTCAACAGGCTCGTCACAGCAATTTGCAAATCAAGAAGAATCAAGAAGCATCAGGCGTGATGATACCTCTCTAGTGCATCCCGCGTGGGATTTCCACTCCTGGTGTAGTCATAGGGGCCATTTTCTGTGGCTGAAGGCTGCAAATTAGCTTGTTGAAAAGTCATATAAGAAAGAATTCACTGTAACGTTGCAAATGTTACACACCAATACTTTCCCTTTCGAAAATTTTTACTTTCATTTTTCTTGGCCAAGACTAATCAATAGGAGCAAGAAGAGGGGATTGATCACAGGAAGTTCCAACTAATCTTACTTGCTTAAATGTGGCTGTTTGGTAAATCGGCGTGCTAATAGCACCGTAAGGATCGAACTTATTCTCGAAATTCATCAACAGCGTCGATATACAGGCTCCTTAACTTCAATTAGGACAAAACATTAAGCAAAAACAAAAGAACAGCAGTCACGGTCAGAAAACCACAATGAGAGAGAGAGAGAGAGAGAGAGAGAGAGAGAGAGAACCGACCATTAGAGCACTCAGCGACGCCATCGACGACGGCCGAAGCGCTCACGTCCATGTCCCTATCTTTACAACACCTCATTCCCACTTCCTCGCCGGAGACACCAATCGCTTGCCCACCGAGTTCACTCTCTCGTTGAATTGGAAGCTCGACGATAGTCTCGCTGTCGCAAAACCCTGCGAAAACCACCATCAGAGCCGAAATCGAAATCAACTGAGAACCGCGCGCTCGATCAAACGCCATTTCTGTCGCGGCAAAACTGCAAAAGAGAGAGCCGCGAAACAAGTAGGAAGAAGAGAGCGAAGGATTGGAACGACTCACGCGATCGTCGAGCTCGGACGGGAGTGGGCTAAATGCGGCGGACCTCAGAGAAACAGAGGAGAGAGACATTGCCTAGCGAGAAAGACAGAGGGTTTTGGCGACTGGATAGAGAGACGAAGACGATGGCAACAACATGCGACTCGAGCAAATACATATTTCGAGTCGGACCGTACTGAAAAAATAAACTCGACATATATTTTGCAATATTCGATTTTTCACCCCCATAAAATTAATAAAAAAAATTAAATAAGAGTTGGAGTGCTCTTCATTATTTCAAAAAAAAAAATCTGATCAAAATGCAATTTCATCTTTTACTTTTTGTAATCTTAATTTTTCCATTCTTCTTTTTCTTTTTTTTCTTTTTCTCTTCTCTCTCTTGATCATAGCTTAGGCTGATGTTGGGCAATTCTTGCCTGGGCTAGCATTGAGCAAGGATAGCCTTGGCTAGTGTGCGGGCTATTCTCGTTTGATCTAAGGAAGGTTGCCCTTGCCTGATGCCGGTGATGGCCAAGGAAGGAAGATGAAAAAAGAAAACGAAATAGAAAAGCAGAAAAATAAAGAAGGGGAAAATTTTGTCAAAAAATTAAAGGACAAAAATGCAATTCAATCGGGTCCATTTTTGAAATAATAAGAGTACTTCAGATCTTTATTTGAGATAAAGATATTTTAAATTTTTATTTGAGAAAATGAAAACATTTCATATATTTATTTAGAATTTCCCTTCATTGATTAAAACCCATAATTATTTTTAGCACATGGAAAGCTAGACTCGCGCGATCTTTCCGAAACCACGGGCCCATCTTTTTACAACTTGAGCTCTCATTATGTATCTGTTCTGCAAATACGTCAATGTTCATGGTCGCTTTTAGCATTCTTCTTCAGCTTTTCACCTGTACATATCCTTACCTTAAATATAAAGAATTCGAAAGTCATCTTTTAGATGATATAGAAACACATTTTCATGGCGTAACTTTTTTTTTATTTTTTTAAAAGAATCCTTTTTACTATCGTGAATTTAGCTAATTAATTAATGTCTGCAAGTATAACTGTCTATATCAACAAGAACCTGGATAGCACAGATCAAAGGAAGCTCAAACGGCCCATGTACCAAAGATTAATCAATCTTTAGGCTCTGTTTATTTCTTAAAAAATAAATAATTTGAAAAATATTTTTCAAAAAATGATAACTTCTATGCTTACAAAAATGAATAAACGAAAAATATATGTATCGTGCACGAAAATATTTAGACAGAATTTGATATTTTAGTGTAAACTAAAGGATTGATTAATATTTTAGCTTTACACTAAAAAATTAA
>JAGVVM010002494.1:0-18902 GCA_019149425.1 Psidium friedrichsthalianum
TTTAGAAAGCGGCGAAAAGCACGTAGACATGATGCGGAAGTTCTTCAACTATAATCGGCAGTGCCTATGTCATTCAAAGTGGGTCTATCAGAGTTTTAGAGGATAGGATGTGGGTTGGTCTGGATTTGGTTTTCTATCGGCAGCCACTACTGCACATTTCACTTTAGTTTGAGAGTACAGTTTTCTTAACCACCTCTCAAGATGAACCCAACACGTACAAAGGTGGTTCTACAACTAAGGTCGCTTTCATCCTGTTTTTATCCAACATTAGATTTCATTTGTCATAATTTGAAGAATGATTGCTATCTGAGGTATCATCAACTTTCTTTGCCTTGACTTGAGCGAGAATAATACTTCAATTTCGCATCATTTTTCCAGAAGGACCCGCAAGTCTTGACAAACGGATGGGAGAGACAAACCAACTCATGCCCTATTTCAGGTCAATCATAGCTGGATATATTAGATCTGACATACAGCAGCTTACTAATGCTATGGCCCATCTAGCTTCCTCAGTTCCAATCTAATCCTCTGAAGCTATGCGAATGTTGGAATTTTCTATTCCATTGGGACATGCATTCTTTTATCTAATGTTGCTTCACTTCAAATGGTATATTTTGTAACGGAAACAAGCCTCAGATGAAAGCATTATTCTGAACTCTCGTGGAAGGTTGTCTTCAAGACTAGAAAGTCTATCAATTATAAATGGATATTAACACCGAGAAGACTGCCCTTTGAGACTTGATATGACCTGCAGATGTATTACACCGAGAGGATTGGCTAATTAGTCGCTCTGTTTGAATCGAAATCGGCATCCTTTTTGCCCTGTTTCCGCTACCTTTCCGTTTGGGTTTCTCCTTGCTTCAGGACAAAGCGATTTTCATCCTTCATCTGTTAATCTTCAATTTTTGCCTGTAAGTTGTATTTGTTGGAACCAACATCATTTTAGCTCAATGGAGGAATATGAACTCAGAGTTCTCTCAATGCTTCTCTATTTCTTTTGGTAAATATAATGGTCAATTGATCATCATTAGAGTCGACATTGACAGTGCTGTGGCTGGGTAGAATTCAAATTTTTTTATCTGCGTCATATATCAATAAATATCATTTTAGTGCATGAGTTATATTGTTGAGGTCAGTCCCCTAGAATGCAAAAGGATCAATTATTAGCTTCCCTGTGATATTAGCCCCCTAGAAACAGTCAGTCAGGGGACCAAGCTTCAATCATTACACTTGACATCAGATTGGACCATGCAACTATTTCGAGCAGTTAACATTCGCATTGACATACTCCAGCTAGGATACGTTTGTTGTCAAACCTAATCGCTTGGAATCTCAAGAAGACCAGCTGATGAACGGTACTGCAAACCCAGAAAAACCGAGAGAGAAACTGATGAACAGTACCAGGCGCCTCGGATGAGTTGATATGTTGCAACCTTTTTGTCTTGTTGTTTTCATAACTTCTCCTTTAATCAATCACGACAATTTGTAATAATTTTGTGGAAAGGTCATTACAGACACTAGAAGCTGTGCTGGCGAATTTTGTGCCGGTTCTGTTCCAAAAGGTGAAATGGACTGGTCATGACAGGATATTTAGTGAAGCGTCGCGTTAATAGGAAGGCCATTCCTTTCTCGGATCCCCATATTGCCTGCAGTGCATGAGTGGAGATCCCAACCCAAAGCATCAAGGAATGCATCGATTTTTTTTAAGAACATTTAGGCATCTCGACAGAAGTCAGAAATTGAGCTGCCAAGCAGTAACCAAGCTGAGATCGTCTATCCACTACAGGTCAAGCTGAAAAAGTGGAATTAAGAGGGCAGTGTATAGATTTTTCATGCCTGCCTAGAAATAAATGACAGAGCCTCAATTATCACAATTATTACTTCCACATGTCCGCTAGAAGAATTACAATTGAAGTCCGAAATAAATATTGCTAAACTGAATTGAAGGAAAGTTAAAACTCTGGAAACTTACAAGAAGAATCCAAAACTTCGACTTGTAGCTGCTTTCGCTATCGCTAATATTGCGGCAATAGATAACAACGGCTAGCTCTGCTATATAACCTCTACTTCCACTAGTAATATTATTCCTCTGTTAATGAGATTAAATTAACACAAGTCAATACTCAACTCTAAGCCACGAACAAGCGAACATAACTTGAGAACGAAATTTAGGGCTTGGTAATTTGGGGCAATCCTCAAACGACATCATTTTTGCACACGCGGACCTCTTCATTTGATCTCTATGCCATGCAGGAGAGAGAGATGAATAAAAATTATCATGTCAATATTTTCCGTTACCTAAATTTAACGGAGTTAATGAAAGGACTCAATTGCACTTTTACAAGTTTTAAGACTCAATTGCACTTTTATAACAAGTTTTAGGATTTCTCGTGAACATACCTTTTTTTTTACTTTGCATAGGTAGATATCATTTCCTTTTTCCTCGAAAATGAATAAGTATAGATTAAAAAAATTTCATTGTATATTTATGTAGAACTTACTTTATTTATTAACTCAATTTATTTCCTTGGATGAAAAGGAAAACAATAAAGATGATATAAAAAAAAAAGTGATTATGTGACCATCTTTAATTTATTATGAGATTAATAGCTTATTTCTGAACCAAAATTAAAAATTATTGTGGGGCCCATTTGTTCGAGAATTTGTGGTCACGTATTGGTTCTCTTACAGTCATCTAAAGACTGTTATGTGAGCAAAGCCTATGAATATATGTGTATATAAAATTATTAAAAATTCTAATCTAAACGCTTAACCTAATAGGCGAAGGGAGACCATATGAATATAAAGAGCATATAAGACCCATTGTAAAGGGATGTGGATGCACAATTGCTGATAACAGGGTAGGACTTTCTAATATGGTATCAGAGTTGGAGGTCTTGAGTTCAAATCTTGTCAAGCCTCATTTGCCTCTCTAATTGAATATGTAGTAATTAAATATTAAATCACACCTTCATACATGATATGAGAGCCAATTTTCTCTGCGATTATGCGTCTACCCCCACTAGTCAAAATTCCACATGCCGTTCATAATTCGGCTTACAAGTGATAGGGGTGTTGAGCTGATAGGTGAAAAGAGATCACATGAATATAAAAAATATATAGGATTCGTTATCAAGCGATGCGGGAAATAATTCGTAGATCACAATCAAGGAAGACGACGAGAGATGATTAGTTGCGGGGAGGGGGGGGGGGGGCGGGGAGTGGATCACATCCCATCTTGGCCCACCTATTTATTTCTCAAAACCACAATCTGTCAGCACATCATTTTTTTTTTTTTTTTTTTTGGTTATGATGCTGGCTTTTTCCTATATCACAATCAAGTAAGTTGACGAAAGATATATAACATGTCTTAACGTGTTGAATTTTTTTTTTAGAAATGATATGTTGACATATCATGTTGTGTTGTATCTGAGTCGATACTACTTAAATCATAGAAAGCATAATTTAGGATTTTGATGTCACAAAAAAAAATCGAAGTAAATGTGTCACAGTAGTCACAGTTTAATGGCTTTTTGTGGCTTTTTCCCTTTGATTTAACGCGCCATCTTCCACGTGACATCACCGTCAACATCATAACTTATGACATCATTGCTGACATCATCACTTGTCCCAGGAAGTTGCGTTACCGGTGCATCTAACACTAGTTAATGGATGTGGTAGCGTGTCGTATCTGAGTCAGTGCTACTTAAATCATAATAAGCATAATTTAGGATTTTGAGGTCAACAAAAAAATTCAAAGTAAATGTGTCACAGTAGTCTCAGTTTAAAGACTTTTTGTGGCTTTTTCCCTTTGATTTAACACGCCATCTTCCACGTGATGTCACTGTTGACATCATCACTCGCAACGTCATTGTCGACATCATCACTCGTCGCAGGAGAGAGTGAATGAATAAAAAATGGCATGTTAGTATTTTCCGTTAGCTAAATTTAACGGAGTTAACGAAAAGATTCGATTGCACTTTTTATAAGTTTTAAGACTCAATTGCACTTTTGTAATAAGTTTTAGGACTTCTCATGAACATATCATTTTTCTTTTCTCCATACAGGCAGATATAATTTCCTTTTTCCTAGAAAATGAATAAATATAGATGAAAAAAATTTCATTGTATAGTTATGTAGAACTTCATTTATTTATTAACTCGATTTATTTCCTTGGATGAAAGGGAAAACAACAAAGATGATATAAAAAAAAAAAAAGTGGTTGTGTGACCGTCTTTAATTTATTATGAGATTAATAGCTTATTTTTGGACCAAAATTAAAAATTATTGTGGGGCCCATTTGTTTGAGAATTTGTGGTCCACCACCCGTTGGTTCTCTCATAATCTCCTAAAGACTGTTATGCGAGCAAAGCCTATGAATATATGCATATATAAAAATTTTAAAAAGTCTAACCCAAATGTTTAACCTAATAGGCGAAGGGAGACTATATAAATATAAAGAGCATATAGGACCCGTTGTTAAGGGATGTGGATGCACAATCGCGGATAACAGGGTTGAATTTTCTAATATGGTATCAGAGTTGAAGATCCTGAGTTCAAATCTTTTCAGACTTCATTTGCCTCTCTAATTGAATATGTAGTAGTTAAACATTAAATCATGCCTTCATACATGGTCTGAGAGCCAATTTTCTCTGCGATTGTGCGTCTACCCCCACTAGTTAAAATTCCACATGCCGTTCGTAATTTGGCTTGCATGTGAGAGGGTGTTGATCGATAAGTGAAAAAAGATCACATGAATATAAATAGTATATATGATTTGTTATCAAGCGAGGCGGGATATATTTTGTAGATCACAATCAAGGAAGACGACGAGAGACGATTAGTTGTGGGGAGGGGGAGGCTCGGGGATCACGTCCCGTCCTGGCCCACCTCTTTATTTTTCAAAACCAAAATCTGTTAACACATCATTCTTTTTTTTTTATTCTTATTTTTTGTTATGATGCTGGCTTTTTCCTAGATCGCAATCAAGTAAGACAATGAAAGATATATAATGTGTCTTAACGTGTCGAAATTTTCTTTTTTCTTTTAATAAAAAGAATATGTCGGCATGTCGTGTCGTGTCATGTCTGAGTCGGTGCTACTTAAATCATAGTAAGCATAATTTAGGATTTCGATGTCACAAAAAAAATTCGAAGTAAATGTGTCACAGTAGTCACAGTTTAAGGACATTTTGTGGCCTTTTTCCCTTTCATTTAACACGCCATCTTCCACGCGATGTCACTGTCAACATCATAACTCACGACATCATTGTTGACATTATCACTCGTCGCAGGAAGCTATGTTACCAATGCATCTAACACTAGTTAATGAAGGTTTCAGCATGTCGTGTCGTATCTGAGTTGGTGCTACTTAAATCATAGTAAGCATAATTTAGGATTTTGATGTCACAAAAAATTCAAAGTAAATGTGTCACAGTAGTCATAGTTTAAGGAATTTTTGTGGCTTTTTCCCTTTGATTTAACACGCCATCTTCCATGTGATGTCACTATCGACATCATCACTCGTGATGTCATTGTCGACACCGTCACTCGTCGCAGGAAGCTACATTACCGGTGCATCTAACACTAGTTAATGCCCCCATCCCGCCCCCATCCCGCCCCACCCCACCCCACAACCAAAACTAGCGAAGGAGGTTTTTGGGGTGAGAGAGTCGAGACAAGTAGAATAAGCTAAACCAAAAGGCCTAAGCATTTCTATAAATTGGCTTCAGTTCAAGCTGCTCGTTTATACTTTCTCTACATAGTTTCCTAAGAGCAAAAAGTGAGAGTATGGCGCAACGTGAGTTCTTGAGGGAGGTGGCGCAAGTTGATGAATTGACGGAGGAACTGAGCTTAAGTTCACCAGCTGGGGAGGTCTATACTATCTACCGGAGAGCATGCTACCTCTTCCCAGCAATCCCGAATTCAGGGATTCGGAATGTATGTTTGACGAAAGGTCGTTGGGAGTCTCCGAAGTCGATAAGGTGCTGGACTTTTGTTCATGGTAGGTCCAAAAATTTGTCATTTAATCTTGCCAAATTGAATTCCCGCATCCCATACCATATCTATGTCATCTTCCTTTCTTGATTAATTTGTCCAAAACAGTTGCAGCATTTTCCCAGGCTCGTACACATCATGCAGCACACACGTATCTCAACAACGAAATTAGGGCTTGGAAGTTTGGGGCAAACCTCAAATGAAGAAGCACACATGGGCGAAGAACGGAAAAGCTTGAAGAAGAAGAAGCAGACTCCATGAACAAGCGAAAATTACTTGAGAATGAAAGTTAGGTCTCCGAAATTTGGGCCAATCCTCAAACGACGTCGTTTCTGCACACGTGGACCTCTTCATTCGATCTCTATGCCACATGGGGGAGAAAAATTAATAAAAAATGCAATGTCAGTATTTTCCATTAGCTATTTAATAGAATTAACAGAAAGACTCGGTTGCACCAACCAACTGATAAGTTTAAGATTCTATTAAACATTCTGTAAGTTTTAGGACTCAATCACACATTCGTAATAAATTTTAGGACTTTCAGTGAACATATCTAAAAAAGGGTGAAAATTAGTAACAAATAAAAATGCACCCGTATCACTAAATACGAATCAGGTCGGCCTTAATAAATCAATCTTCTAGCTAACACAATGCTTATGGCAGCTGCTTTTATCGTATAATGGCTAGCAAACAAGGCTAGCGAACAATCTCCAAGAAACAATGGTAGTGAAAATTTTTAGAACTAGGGTTGATTGCTGCTTTACACATTTTTTTTTTTTTGGGTCCTCGAATCACATGATTCACGCTAAGCCGAAACTATAGGGCGACTGCCATTATGCGAAATAAAAAAAAGTATGATTTGACAAAATCACAAATAGCATGAAAATAGTATTTGCGATTAGATGCTTTATAGGAATTTTTTGTGTTTGTCTTTAGCTAAGCAGCATCGATATTGACCCATGATATGATATGACAAGCTGACTCGTCATTTTTCAAAAAATAGTGAATTTCGATACCTTGGACATGTTGCATAGTTAATATATATTTTCATACAAACACAATTATAAAAATATTAGCGGTGAAGTTCTTCTTCTTCTTTTCTTCTATTAGGAGATTCACGACTAGCTTTTATTGGGCTAGCCAGATATATTAATTTAGGGTGGCTGGGTATATAACTCAAGTATATATATTTATAATTGATTTATATTTTGACTCATAATTTATTGAAAATACTTAAAATTGACCCTATGTGTATCGAAATGGGTATCAAGATACTGAACTTGGGTGTCGCTGGTGTGCCTGGAGCACTGACCAGATGTGGGTCGCATGTCGAAGAGTGTCAAAGTGTCGAAAAGTATCTGACACGACATGACATGGACACCCCTGAAAAGTGTTAGTACTTCCTAGGTCTTCACAAGAGAATTGCAATAGCTAACGCAACATGAGGGATATGAGTTAGTTGTCCTATCTTCTCATGCACTTTCTTTTATGAACAAATGGAAGGGTTGAGATGGTTGATTAGCTCTAACGTCTGCTTTAGCCTTTGCCATAAGAGTGTCACGCTCACTATGAATTGTTCAACTTGACCCATAAAGACTCCGCACTACGGATCATCTGGAGATCCGAGGTCCTCGTGCCATCACTACACCCTCACCAAGATGTTAGCAATTCTGAAAACTCCTCCAAATGAAGTATGCGGTTGTTTGGCAACGCAGTATGTCATTCAAAAGTTTTCATGAAGAATTGAACTAGTGATCATGTGAGAGGCATGTGATCTTTGCTATACCCGAAACCTTTAAGTATATATTCCTATATGCGTCAATTAAATTAATCTCTCACATATATATATCTGTCTTATAAAAAAGAAAATTTGATGACGGGATCCCACTGAAGAGTGGCTTGAAAAACTCGAGGTAAGTCAAAAGTAGCTTGGGAAAATGATTGAAACCTATTTATCATAGATTCAGTTGGTAGGCACAAGGGACACAAAATTTTTTAGTGTACTATATAAAAGACAAAATAATGGAACAAAGGAAAATGGGAGGAAGGGACGGGACTGCAAAAGTTGCGACATAAGTAACTTCAAATAATAATAATAATAAATAAATATATAGAGATTCATCCATTAAATTTGCTTAATAAAACGGCAGATTCCTCTGAGCCACTTGAATGAGTAAATTACTTACTAATAGACTTACACGTTTTTGCTGCAAACACTTGGACGAATGTCCTGGTGCACTTCGTCTCTCTCCTTGGAATCCAAAGCTGACATTGTTGGGCAGTTCTCATTCTCTGCAGCGCCCACTAATCTCTGTTTCTTTCACGTGCTCTACTTCCATTTTCTTTCTACTTTCACGAGAGTCGCTCAAATTCGAAGGAAAAGGAAGATGCTCTCTTAAGTATGTTGTCAAACTTCTTCTATGAATGCGATTCCCGCATTTAATCATGACTTGTCAAACTTCTTCAGACGCGAGAGTTGCTTAATTCGATTTTGGGTTGAATGGTCGAACTGGGGAATTTCTTTCAATTTGCGCTTTGGGGTTTGTGTTTGGGGGCAAACGCGGTAAACGAGCCGGTTAGAGGTCTATATGTTGATTGGGCACGTTGGCAGCCAAATTGGCCAGAGAAAGTATAAAATATGGTCACATAGGATTTTCAGCAACTCAAATCGAAAATCGAAAGTAGCTTTTAATTGATTGGTTTTTTTTTTTTTTTTGAGTGGCACTTAAGTAATCCAAAAATAATATTTAGTACTTAAGTGAGTGCTGAACAAAACTTTTGGCACTTCTAATATTATTTTTTTTTGCTAAAGTTGGCACTTCTATTATTTTTTTTTCTCCTAAATTTAGTAACAATCACAAATGCGTCTGTATCACTAAATACGAGTCTAAGTCGGCTTTAATGAATCGATCTTCCAGCTGTCATGATGCTTATGCAGTTGCTTTTTTCTTGGAATGGTTAGCAAACAATGCTAGCGAATCATCTCTAAGAAACATCGTCGGTCCACTTTTTCAAGAAAATTACCAATAAAAAGTCATAAATCTATTACAATTGTGCCAATTCAATCCTAAATCTTTTTTTAATTAATTGAGTCCATTCGATCAATTTTAGGTGGAAATTGATTACATGCACGCTAGCCGTTCTATGTGACTTGATTTTTTTTATTCTTTCGAATTATTTTTTTTTTGTCTTTCTTTTTCATATCTTTTTGTTATTGTTAAGGCCGACAGGAGGCTATTGGCCACCACTTGCCAACAATTAGGTGAGGGCTACGAGTCCTCACTGGTAGCCAACTGTGAGCGAGGGCCGTGAGCCCTCACCTGGTGGCCTACGAGGGCTCATAGCCCTCGCTCTGGCCGGCGATGGAGTTTATGAAATGTACCAATAAGCGTCTTAGTGGTCTGAGTGGCGGAACAAGCAATTGGATAGTGAATTCGACAATTGGAACGACATTAAAGACTCGTCCTAGAGGCACGATGTGAAGATAAGGTCAAGCCAAGATCGAAGAGCTACTTCACTGATTGAGAAGAAGGATGGGGACTTCTCAAGGTAGAGCTCAAGCTAGGGTTTGATAGAGCAAGTGAAGAACTATGGAAGCCGAGCCTCACCAATGGCCGATTAGGGCAAGCTTTGTGGGAGGTCGGTGGGGTCAACCTCACTGGCCCTTGGCTTTGGCTAGTCACCAAGGTCTGGCGATTGGCTTGAGGAAGAAGGAATGAAATAAAAAAAAAACATAGAAAGAAAGAACAAAAAGGAAAAGGAAAAGGAAAAGAAAAAAATGTAAAAAAATTCGAAAAAAATATAAAATATTATTCAAAATTATTCACGTCAGTGCCGACTATTTCAAGTAAGAAGACCACCATCCATGTTAGCGATTTTTTTGCCAAAATTGACCAGATAGACTAAATTGACATAAATGCAAAAGGTTTATGACCCAATTGAAAAAAAAAATGTTTGGGATTGAATTCACATAATTACAATAGGTTTATGACTATTCTTTTTTGACAATTTTCGCAACTTTTCCCTCACAATTTCACATTAAACAATGCTAGTGTATGTTGATGCGAAATCTCCAAATTTGGATGATTGCTGCTTATTTTATTTTATTTTTGGGATTCCTGTATCACATGATTCACGTTAAGCCTGAATTGTTGGCCCACTGCCAATATGTGAAGCAAAAAAAAAAAAAAAAAAGATTTTACCAATTCATAGCAGGCATGAAAACAGTAACTATGATTTTGTTTGATCCATGACTACTCCCAATTGTGCCAAGCCTTACATTTCTCCGCATGAGGTGTATAGGAGCTTGCTAATGCAGCCCGAGCAACAAGAGTCAGTTATCCTATTTTCTCACACTTTTTTTTAAAAAATAAATAAAAGGATTGAGAGGGTTGATCAGCACTAATGATTGCCTTGGACGTTATCATAAGAGCCTCACACTCGTTATGAATAGTTCGATTTGACCAGAAATACTTCACATTACAGACCAATCGTAGATCCGAAGTTGGCGTGCCGTCATTACAGCACACCACAATGCTAGCAATCGAGAAAACTCTCCACATGAAGTATTTAGTAGTTAGGTAACGCAGTACAAGCCATTGAGAAGTTCGCACGACATGAATTGAACCAGTGATTTCGTGAAAAACGTCTGATAATGTTTTTACTGCTAGACCAAAAACAGTATATCTTCTCATGCATCAATTTAATTAGAATGCATATCCTCCGTCTCATTAAAAAGAAAAAGAAAATTAATTGACCGATCCCACTAAGGATTTGGACTTGCTTGAAAATCTCAAGGTAAATCAAAAGTAGCTAGCCAAAATAATTGAAACCTAATCCATATATCATAGTCTCAATTGGGTAGGCACGTAAGGGATACAAACTTTTTTGATGAACTATATAATCTAAAATAATGGAGAGAAGAAAAATATTAAAATATTATTAATAATTATTCACGTCAATGATGGTCGTACCACATAAGACGCTTAACATCCACGTCAGTGATTTCTATCAAAATTTGCCAAATGGACTCAATTGGTAAAATTTTGGAAGGTTTAGGACTCTACTAGTAGTATTGAAAGATTTAGGACTAAATTAGCAAAAGTCAAATAGGTTTAAGACTTTTAGATAATTTTTCTAGAATAATTGCCAAAAAAGTCCTAAACTTATTGCAATTGTGTTAATTCAGTTTTAAATATTTTTTATCAATCCAGTCCTAAACATTTTATATTTGTGTTAATTTAGTCCTTCTATCTAATTTTGATTGGAAATCATTAACGTGACGCGATCGGCATTGACATGATAATTTTAACAATATTTTAATTTTTTGATTTATTTTTTCTTTTCTTTTTTTTTCCTTCCCCTTTTCCTCTGGCTAGTAGCTTGATTCATCGACCGGCTAGAGGTGAGCTTGGCGAGGCACTAGTGGCCAATGAGGTAGACCTCGATGGCTTTCGCCTTTGGTTGGTCGCTGAGGTCCTACCATCGACTGAAGGATAAGGGAAGGAAAAAAAAAGAGAAAGAAAATAAAAGTAAATAAACAAGAAAATATTAAAATGCTCTAAAAAATTTCACACGTCGACGACTCGTGTATGACTTTAACATGCACAAATCTTAACAGCTAAAGCTCCCCCCAACCCCTCCCCTGCCAAGCCACCACAACCTCATATCTGAGGTTTATTTGTGATCGTCAGCCACAGGCGACCTCTAAATGGCTTCAACTTGAGATTGTGCGCACACAAAAGTAATGAAACTGGGGTTCTTTATTCGATTTTTTCATGGGGTTGGTAGAATTATTACGTGTGACATTTGTTAAAGAAAGTTCACTTTGAAGATGTCGTGAGAAGGATCTACAGCTCAGAGATGAAGAAGCACACATCATCCCTTGAACATCTAATGAAGGTCCCACAAACAAATGGAAACAGTAGAGATATTCAACGATCTGTTTGAAGACCAATCCATTAGTTTTCCTCGTGAGAAACACAAGAACCACGCACAACCCAAGCTTTATTCCTTTCAGTACAGAGACACATCGTCAAACATGTTCAAACATACGTAGCATCGAACTCACCAGAGAGAGCAAACCAGTGCATATACATAAAGTCCACTTCCTTAGTTTCTGCTAGGCCTAAGCCTGAGCCTGAGCCTGTTCCATGAGGTGAAGATCGATGTCCTTGCTGACATGGGCGCAGAACTGGAGCAGCGAGTAGGGCTCAGTCTCTTCCTCGCTCAGCTTCTCGTACTCGAGCGTCCAGTGGATGACGCTCCCGCCTCCTTCCTTGGGCGTGGCCTGGACGACGAGGACAAAGTTCCTGTACAGCTTCATCAGGTCGCCTTCGATCACTCTAAATGTCGTCGAGTTCTTCTGGTCGTCTATTGCTTCTATCACCTCCTTCGCGACCTTAGTCTCTCCATCTGCGGAGTTGATTGGATGCAAAAGCTTAAGTTCTCAGATAAATGGCCGTTTCATTAGTATTATTCGAATACTCACCGTGTGTGTAGCTCCAGCTGATAACGGATCCAGCCTTGCCCCAGTCACCGTCGTGCAGATCGACACCGTGGATCTTATCGGTGGACATGTTCGAGATGTGGTGGGGCCGGCAGCTGAAGACGTCGTGGAACCTGTCGGCCGGAGCCTTGATCTCCAGATCTATCTCCATCTTCCCGTGGACTGTCATTATTGAGGTTCAACCGTGTGATGAAGAGAGAGTGAGTGATATGAATATGATAAGAAAGAGTCCTCTCCAAGGATCCTTTATATACACAAATATGTAACGATGTCTGTGGTTTTCCGTCTTTTAAAACATATTTGTATAGATATTTTCCCCTTCGCGTAAAAACTCGTAGAGATATAAAAACTAATTTACACAGACACACACACAGACTATTATCTATCAAACTGTAGATGCATATCATGCATGAATCACATACCCTGATTACAGGAAAAAAATATAAAAAAAAGTCGTAAACCTATTACACGATATCAATTCAGTCCAAAATCTTTCAATTGGACCAATTTAATCATACACCTTTTTACATCGGTATCAATTCAGCTCATCCGTTCAGTTTTGACTAAAAATTTGTTGACATGGACATTGACCTGCCTAAGTGTCCCAGTTGGCACTAATGTGGACATTTTTTAATGATATTTTCATAAATTTTGAACTTTCCTTAATTTTCTTTTCTTTTCTTTTCTTTTTTCCATTTTTTCTGTTTCCATTTTTTTTTTTTTTGCCTTTCATTTTGGCCGGCGAGGGTAGTAGGCTAGGGCCACCTCACCCAAAGTCGACAAGGCCCTGGGCTAGGCCATCAAGGCCTAAGCCTTTGCCATGATGACCTCGGGGGCCTTTGCAGCCCCGTCTAAAATAAGCAAGGTGGCATCTCTTGCCTAGACTTGGTGAGGGTTTGCCGACCCTCGTCCAATGGCCTAGGAGGGTCATTGGGTCCTAGCCAAAATGAAAGGGGAAAAAAAAGAAAAATTGAAATTTTTAATAAAATTATTATAATTACCCATGTTAGCATCAGTCGTGCCACGTAGAATGGTCGAGATTAAAGTGGTTATTATTGGCCAAAAGTGACTGGATGAACTGATGTGTACGTGGGTCAGTGATTTTGGAAATGAGGATCTTTTGATTAAGTGTATGGATAGTGTGCTAAGCGTTTAGGGGATGATGTATATGGAACGAGGAAATGATATGTGAATGTAGGGGTAGATACCATCTACATCAATGTGTAAAGGACGTGCCTCTAGCCAATGATATAGATCCGGGTTGACGAAATTCACCACCAATGCTTAAAGGACATACCACCCGTCAAGGATAAATGACTTCGGGATAAGAAAGCTCACCACTAATGCCTAAAGGATATCCACCACCTAGAAATAATTCACTCTCCAAGGATTAAAAGAAAACCAAGTTAAGAGTTATCCACTCTCCAAAGATCTTCACTCACATACACAAAAAAAAAAAAAATCTCATGTATCTTCATAATCGCCAGCGTTACAATGGAGAATTCTTCCGCTATTTATAGAGAGACTTGGACATAGGAAATAGACAAACATTATTGACTTATAGGAACTATTAGAATATTATGGAGACATGAAATCTAGAAAGCACCTTACCCAAAAAAAAAAATCTAGAAAGCAATTAAACACCTAGTAACTAGAAGAAGTATTAATGACAACTAGAAACGTATTAAAAACATGGAGACTTACACTTGGACTCTTCCGAATTCATGCTCCAGCCTTGACCGGCAAATAACAACCTTGGGATATCTCCAAATAATCAAGGAAATAACTTTGAATAGCCTTCCACCGATGTGTTGTGGACCTGCTTCAAAATCGGTAGCTATCTTGGTGAATCGGTAACTCTCTGGCCAATAGTTTACTCACCAGCATCTTCAATCCATTGAAGCAAGTTATAACCATAATCTAACTCGGCTTGAATGAACATTAATGTCGCTAGACTTGCCGGTGGGACCAGATCAAAACTTAAGAATTGTTTCAATGTGTCAGATGCTCTAGCATCATGAACTCAATTGGTATCAACCAACATAGAAAGGTTCACGGTCATAAATTCAATTAAAAAATTTAAGACTGAATTGATATAAATGCAACAGATTTAGGATTTTTTTGGCACTTTTGCCCCGGTTGCAATATAGAACTTTGGATGATTGTTACTTCAACTTAAAGTTCAATCATATAATATTTAGTTCCTTCATCACATAATTCTAGGAGCAATTGCAATTATACTGCAATGACATCTACACTTATTTAATTTAGTTAAAAATTTTTGGGGGGGTTCTAGAACCACATGATTCATGTTAAGCCGAAATAATTGGGCTAGCACCAATATGTGAAATAAAATAGTAGGATATGGTAAACTGATAGCAAGCATAAAATATAGCATCTGTGATTCGATGCTTTTGTAGGAAGTTCCTGTATCTGTCTTCACATGCCTACTTTCATGAATATTGCAAAAAAAAAAAAGTAGAGTAAGAATTTATTCCAGGAAAGTAATATCTAGTATTTATATTGCAATTTTCTACAAAACATGATTTCTAAAGACAAAGTCAGGATTTATTTCAGTAAGTGGCCATTGAAGTCTCGTAACACCGATTTTTTCCAATGAACTAAAAAATTATCAAAGAAACCCTAAAATTCTTGTATTTTTGTCAATATTTTAAATTTTCTAAGTTTATCGATTCCTTATTAAATCTTTTAAGTTTTGTCTCTTCTCATGCATTAGTCAAATCAACATGCACTCTGTCCCTTCATAGCTCTCTTGGGAGACCTCCCAAGTCCTCCCCTTTCTCACGTGCTTTTCTTGTTTTGATCTCATCCATACTCTAGCCGAATTACAGCTCAATATTGACTCATGTCTGTCGGTTACGTTCCTTTGCTCACTGTCCAGACTCTTGCTCTGTTACACGCTCGAGCAAGAAAGAAGAAATGACCAGTTCCTAGTCCGGTTTGGTTCAATCTCACTCTAAAATTGAGAATCAAATCGAACGATCCTAGAACCAAATCGGACCAGACCAAACGGTCCTATCTGACTCCTGGACAGCCCAAATATTAGACCAGTTGCATTATCTTTTGTGGGACAGGATACCAAATGCCGAATGAGCATGCCCCCAGCCAATACAAAATAAGAATAAAGAAGTTTGAAGCATGCTCGCATTCTGTCAAATCAACTGTGGTGATAATCTTGAGGCAAGTCGAAGATAGCTGCCGCCCGGCGACGATGGAAAACAATTAAAAACGTAACCACGTATCATACGCTCACTGGGTAGGGCCCATAAGGGAGACATACTTATTTGATTTGTTATCCCAAAGATAGAATAATCGAAAGAAGAAAAATGGGAGGACTAACGGGGACTACGCTAGCTGGGAGATAACAACACTTCCTCTGTCACCACTGAATATATCGATATTCATCGTTCAAGAAAAATTGTGCCAACTCCGATACGGATCGCCGAGAATCTAACATAGCAATATTTTATTAATTTTCCTCAACAACGTGGCTCGCCGGTGTGCCCAATTTGCAATAATAGCTCTAAACGGCGTTGTTTACAATTTTTTTTCCCCAAACATACACCCTCATCTTTGTTTGCAAACGAAATTATCAAATTAGGGTTTTGTCCACGTTGGGCTTTTTTTTTTTTTCCAATTTGCAAATAATCAAAGAAGAAGAAAAGGTGGAACACACTTTCCCAAAAGAAAAGAAAAGAAAAGAAAAGGTGGAACGTGGTGAGGTGATGATGAAGATGAGGAAGGTAACGAAGGTCGTCGCTCTAGTCATGACCATTAAAGCTAGCACCAAAGGGGGCCAGAGAGTACTAATCAGGTGATCGGTTCTTCGACATTACCGACTGCTCCGCAAAAAAAAAAAAGGGGCGGCCAGCGACTCTTCTTATGAAATTCTTCCACATGGCCAACTGCTCCGCAAGTTCTCTCTCTCTCTCTCTCTCTCTCTCTCTCTCGGTACTTTCGCGCTGGCTCTTCGTGATCACCGTTGAAGATCGTATTAAATGATTCTTTCTTATACAACGTTGCCTACAGAGAGCCATATATTCATAGTGGATAGTTTTTATTTTAAACTGTATTGTAGATTATGCATTATTTTTAATTTAAAAAGCTATTTATTTTTTTTTGCCAGAATTTATTATTAGAAACCTTTAACCATTTTCTTTTCGATTTGGCATTTAAGTGAGCGGTTAAAAATTTTTGACATTAAAAATCATATGAAACTTTTGACATTTTTAATATCTTTATGCCTAATATGATCTCAAGAAGATTGAAAGGCTTATCTAATAGTAAGGAAAAATTTCTCGGGGCATGGTTAAGTGTATCTCCTGGTCAAGGGACTTTTCTAACTCCTTTATGATTGGAAAAAAATTAAATGATTAGAAAGCCCTATGTGTCTAGCTTCCAATGAAACAAGTCTCAAGTAATTTGGAGTCTTTTAGAGAAAATTTCTACACAATACTAAATGCTGTTGAGGAAATATGTATTGTGTTTGTCATGTGATCACTAGAGGTGTCAATATGGGTCATTGACTCACTCTTTGACTCACTTTTATATACTTAGGGTCATATATGGGTTCAATAAATTTAAAACATAGGTTAAATATGAATTTAAGCTTATAAAGCCTATTCAAATATGGGTATGCAATGGGTTTTAGCTCAGCTCATTTTCAATTCATTTTTGACCCATGTGTTATAGCTTTCTAAACACTCATTGTAAATGGGCTATAGCTGCCCAAGCCCCCCGTCGTTGCTTGTTGCCACCGCCCACCGCCACCGTTGCTAGTTGCCACCGCCCACCGCCGTAAGTCTTGAAGAGCTCGACCCAGAGGCTCGAGGCCTTGTTCGGCACGAATCTGCATCTCTTGACGAGGAAATCTATACACAGGATTAGCAAACACAGAGAGAGAATCAGCGACCATTTGTGAAGTGCAAAGAGTTCAAAAATGAGAGTTCTCATGTCCCCGTTGAAAACAATTGCCCCACCATCGATGTTCTTCTTGAGAATTGCGCCGATTCCGATCTTGGAGGAGTAGAGAGTGTCGTCCAAGTCTACAAAAAGCCAACAGGGCCCAGAATAAAAAAAAAAAGAAAAAAGGAAAAAGAACAGTAGAGTACTGACACGCTAGGGATGTCCGAACGTGACTCACCACCTGCAACGTGCCAATAGCAATTTTATCACTATTCCATAGGAACCAAGAACTACTGTCTTCTACTCTAGTATCACCCATCGTTATACAATTCTTCTACTCTAGCATGCAGAGGTGGAAAAAAGTAAAAAGAGGAGCTAAAAGATTATGAATCAGGCGAATCGAGAGTGTGTACACCTCACACGAGATCACTGCACATCGAACAAGCACACGGTCGTGCAGGCGGGCGAGTCGCAATAGCAATGGTGGACGGCGGGTGGGTGATGGCAGTGAGCAGGAAAGTGGCAACGGCGAGCAGGCCGCGATGATAGCAACGACAATGGGTGGGCCACAGTGGTGGCTACAATTGGCGAAATACTTTTTTTTTTTCAATTTTATGAAATAAAAATTTTATGATTTGATTAAACATGTAAATATTTAAATAATACATGTCGAGTCGGGTACGAGTTGAGTCGGGTCAGGTACGAGTCATGAAATTTATACTGTAGAAAATGAGTCACGATGGGTTAAATGAGTCAATATGGGTTGGATCATTTTCGATTCGATCTAAACTCGGTCCAATCTGTTGAGGAAACTATCCCTCTAAGAATTTTGATTCTGACAAAACTCGTTTTAAGAAGTCTAGTTAATGGAAGTATATCTTCCCTGCAGAAATCACGATGTGAAAAGAACTTTGAACATCCCGCAACTGGCGTTCAGACTCAAGGAAAAGTCGTCACCATAGTGCTTCTGAACGGTCAGAAGGAGGAACTATGCTTGTGCCTCTAAAGGAATCAGAAGGAGGAGTCTGCGTCTGAGTAATTCAGATGAAGTGCTTGACTGCCTCAAATGGATTCAGATGGAGGACAGCATTGCCTTAGAAGACCTCAAGAAGGCTCATGTGAGACGTCGACAGTAGGATCTTTAAGAGCTCAGATTCACAGAGAAAAGCCGAATCAGATTCAGAGAAACTTCACATGGTTTGAAGGCTGTTTCTGAACGGATTCAGATTCTGCAGCTGGACTAAGAAGACCCACGTTTGACAAGAGTCCGATTGATTTCGAAAATTACGGGAAGTGAAAGGATTCGATCTACAGGATGACTGTCCATCTTCATTAGGACAAAAATCCTTGATTGGATATTATCTTTCTTTCCTTCCTCAGAAGATTCAACATCTCATCAAAATGGAAACTGAGGATTTAGTTGTATGGGCGACTGAATCTGAAGTAACCAGGATCTTTCTTCAACGGGTACC
>JAGVVM010002495.1:0-17132 GCA_019149425.1 Psidium friedrichsthalianum
GGTGCAATCGCGGAGAGAAGGAGAGAGGGGGACCAACTGCCCTCAAAACGACAGGCACCCACGCCGGTGCCCCGCCTTAGCACCGGAGCACGAGCTCCCCCCAGACACCATCAAAAAATGCCGACCACGTCGATATATATGTGTAGTGTCCCATTTCGAGATTTATAATACTCTGTTGGTCTCAACTCTTTTGGATCAGGTTTTCGCCCCGAGCATCTCCCCTCCCTCCCAAACCCTCCCCACAGACAATACGCGCCCTTCCATATCATAAAAAAGAAAGGAACAGAAAGGAAAGAAAAGGAAAAAGAAAAGAAAAGGAAAATTTGAATCTATCCTTCCGCTTCTTGAATTCGATTCTTTTCCAGCTTCCGTTCGTACCTGCATCGTACCTGGGCTCAAAACAAACGTGAATAATACGCAATAGCAAAGTCAATCTCCATAAACAGGAAAGACGCGACCCAGCTGCTCCCGCGCGCGAACAGGCCGGACACAACATGACTCACAGCTCGTCGGCGCTCCCCGGTAGTCGCCCGAATAATGCGTCCGGTTGGTACTTTGGCGAGTTTTTTTTTTTTTTTTTTGCTGATGGTAGTTCGGAGGTTCTTCTGCTGATGAATGTGTGATCTCCCCTTAACCTAAAAAAAGGGGGACAAAAAACAACAACCTTGTCTAGATGATGAAAAGAAGTGCCAAAAAACAGTGTAAAAAAAGGGAAGGAGAGTGGACGGAAGCAAATGTTGGCAATTCCTTTATCTCAGGCCTCCTCCCTAGAAGGAAATGACCCTCTCTCGAGGTCTTTTTCCCTAGATAGTTTTGTCAAACTCGGGTGTGCTTTCAAATTCAAACCCAGAGCTGAATTATCTAAAGGGGAGAAGAAGTCCACATTTGGAGATCATGGGGATAAAAACATGTCTGGATGAGATCATTTGGAGCGACGGCAAAAGAGGATAAACAGAGAGACGACTAGGAACTTGGAGGAGCGTGGATGTAGGCGTTGGTGACGGTCGACAGGGGGGGCTGGGTCCAAACAGCCAGCTCCTCAAGACGTCGAAAGGTCGGAAGAAGAAACGGCGACACCGTTCTGATTCCGTAGGACCGGGACCCTCCCGAAAAATACTATAATTAATTTTTGCTCAGTTTTTTTTTTATTTACAGAGTATGAGAATCGAATCTTGTTCCTATTCCCCCCCCCTGATACTAGCGTCTAGCACCTTCTTGCTCCCTTTTACCAGCAAGGCTAATTCCAGGCACCGGGGAATGGGAAAATTTGCCAAATATTCATGCTGGTAAAGGGATGAGGTGCTGCTAGTATCATGTGTGTATGCAGATTGATTCTGTATCAGACAAAAAATAAGTTTTTTTGGGGAAAGATCAAGATTCCATTTCCCACAAAAAAATGGGTGGCATCGCCCCCACTTGCATGCAACAGGGAAGGGTAATTGGCTTTTGCAAGCCCAATTTGCGGCGCGATGTGATTACATGTTTGTTTAAAACTCCTTTTCTGAACTCTCTCCCCCCCCCCCCCCCCCCCTCTCTCTCACATCATCGCTAATATCGTGTGTCTGCCTATTCTTGTGTTGGGAGTCAAAGGAGTTTGCGTGTGGGTGAGGAGAGGTTTTAAGGAGCAAAAGAGAGAAACGTCAAAGTCTGCAATTATTTGCGTTTTGAGTAAAATATGTTGTCCACTCGAAAGGTCTTTCTGCTCATTGGGTTCACATAAAAAAAAATTATTAATTTTCTTTGTGCCCCTTTGTTTTTCTTGCTACTGTTATTGGGTAAAGGCCACGCTTTCTTTCTAGATTGTTTTTTTTGTTGTGGCCTGATTGGACTTGTGTTCTCCAAATTGCCTTATCCCTTTTTTGGGTTGCCCACTTCTGAAAGCATTTGGATTCCATAGGGCACTTTGGCTGTGGACATGGATTTGGTCAACATACACGTGCATCGCAACACAAAATGATTTGGAGAGGAGGAGGAGGGGGTCAAAAGAAGCATATATCTTTGAATTCAATCTACGTTTTGATCTAGAGGTTGAAATTTGGGCAGAAGAATGATGCAAGAGGGCAGATTCAATTACTTGGAAGGAATAGCAAGACGCATAAATATTCAACTTGAGAACAACAGGACAAAGTTTTGGGGGTTTCTTATGGGCCCATTGGGCTTGCGACCCCCTCTCCTCATTAACTTGAAAAAGAGCTGCCCCTTTAATTTTATATGAGTTTGGATTTCATGTCACCTTAAGTTTGATTTCCTTTGAATAATCTCCAAAATGACCATGCACCCAAGATTGCTACGCCTTACCCAATGCCGCCACAAGTGTGTGATGATCTACTTCTTTTTTGGGGTTATTATAAGCATAGAGGGAGGAAAGAGCTTTTGGAGAAGCAACCTTTTTTTCCATCTCTCTCTCTCTCTCTCTCTCTCTCTCTCTCTCTTAATTTTCTTTTTCCTCCTCTTTTTCCATAGATCTTATGTCTTTTTTGGGCTCTCAATTTTCTAGGTTGCTTCCTTGATTGCTTTTCTTTATAGCGACTTTCAATTCCACAAGGCATCATCACATGCAAGTTGCCATTGGCTTAGCTAAGGCGTGCTTCAATGCCGTGACTATGACCTAGATTCGTGTGTGGTGATGACTCTTGAGAATAAACATCACAAAGACACCCGCTAACTCGAGATAATATTAGTAGTGAAGTCAAATATAATATCATCAATCCTCCGAAAAGTGGCAAAAAAAGGAAGAAGCATAATAGGTTCTCCACAAGCAATGCCTATAGTAATTTCTGTTCATGTTATTGCGCATATCTCATTCTTCCATAAAATTAAGGGAATTTGTTTCAAAAAGTCCTAACTTATTATAATTTTACCAATTCGATCTTCAATCTTTTCACGTTTTGCCAGTTGAGTCCAATCCGGTTAATTTTTATCGGAAATCATCGACGTGGATGCTGACCATCCTGTGTAGTGTCGCTAGCACTGATGTGGATAATTTTAATAATACTTTAATGTTTATCTCATTCTAGCATAAATTGAATCAAGGAGCATGGAGCTAATCCCACTATAGATGTGTTCGCTTTGGAAAGTTAGGGCCAGCATGATAACAATTTTGATTCTCTGATTTTGTTTTTTGAAAAAAAAAAAGGATGAGAATCATGTTCGGTAATGTAAATGATTCTGATTATATTATCGGGAACAGTTTTGGAGCAAAAACAAAACAAAAAAAAGTTGATTCTAAAAAAAACAATCACTTTTGAGAATCATAAAATAGAATGAAGCCCACACATCACTTTTCACTTTCAGTTCTCTTATCATTTTTCCCTCTACCTAAACTACAACGAGGGTCTCATTTTCAAAGAAAAAAAAATATAATATAATAAAATAAAAAATAAAAAATTCTAAAAAATCAGAAAATCTCTAGAAAATCCTAAAAATAGAAGAAGCTTAGATTAGGACAGTTTGACTTTATTTTTATAAATTTGGGCCTAGATTCCTTAAATTTCATAGATTTTGTTCTTTTTTAAGAAAATCATAAATATTTTTGAAATTAAACCCGAATCACATTTTTCTAAGCCCCTAGGCTTCATTAGGATTTTATTATGCAATTTATCAATGCCATGATTCTTTGATTGTGCACTTGATTTCATTGATTGTGATTTACCTAGGTTTAGGTACTTTAAACTTAGTCTAATTTTAGAAAATTTGAAAAAAAGATAAAAAAAAACCTATGTCGACATTTAGTATTGGCTTACCTCATAGGTTTAAAATAAATTAAAAAATTGGATGAAATATATTAAGAAAACACTCAACTTGGTGTCAAAAGGGCGTAACACCGACGTGACCAAGTCTCTGTTGCTTAAAATCGAACGATTTTTCTTGACCACTCGATACAATTTTCGGTTTACCTTCCTTAAGGACTTGTGGCGACTCTATCTGCATAGACACACACATGCCACCAATCACACTAAGTTTGAATCCGATATTCCCTTGTTGCGATTTGGTATAGGTCTGGGAGAGCCTGAGTTAATTTGAAATCACACACTAACCCAACATGGCGTCTTCTTTTTAAGCTTAAAATGACTCATTATGACATGATAATTATATGAAATGGTACAAAAAAATGTTATATGCAATATGTCATATATTATATAAGAGAATAAATATGAATTAATCTTCAATTAATTCAAAATATAGGATGAAATTTTACAAAGTAGCTACATAGTTATTTGACTTAAATAAAAAAAATTGGGGAGAAATTATTCTTGTGAACAAAAATTTTGTGCAATTACTAAACGCGTTCTAATTCTCTAAAACTCATATATGAAACAGAATTAGAAAAAAATCAATTCAAATCAGAATCATTTTTTCGGATTAGAATCGTTGCCATGCAGGCCCTTAATTTTTCTCATGAACAAAAATTTTGTGCAGTTACCAACTCGTTCTAACTCTCTAAAATTCATATAGGGAACAAATTTTTTTTAAAAAAAATCAATTCTAATTAGGATCACTTTTTCGAATCAGAATTGTTACCACGCAGGCCCTTAATTTCTTTCGTCTACGCAAAGGAAAGAAAAACCCTAACGACAAAATGCGTCATGAAGTCACAAGGGGCATGCAAATTTCAATCCAAATATGGGATGCAGCAGCCCATCAAATTAGTGCATAATGCACGCTAATCAAGCAACATTTTGAAAAATCCACTCAGAAAACTCAAAATGGGGGGACTTCTAGAACTTCTAGATAAACCATGTGGCCAGGCAGAAATTCAAAAGTCCCATCGATTTCAAGGTTGACTTAGGAATCGGAATCCTTCAATGGTGCGGAATGACTTGGGAAGGAGTTCCCTCACTCAACTTATCGTAAATCACGAGGTGGTGGAGTTTGATTTTTTTTTTCTTCATTTTGAAGCTTTTTTTTTTTTCTTGTCAACCCCTCCTTGAAGCAACACACATATTTTGCAGCTAATGTATATCCCCAAGAGAATTTATTAACAAGCAAATTTTGTTAAATAAATGAACATATCCATCCATCTGAAGACAACAGGTAGCTGTCTTCCTTCATCTATGGGTAACCCACAGTTTCGGACGACGAAATATGAACGGCATTAGAGCAAATATAGGATTAGCAACTAGGGTTAAGCCCTCACAAGTTTTTCTTCTTCTTCTTCTTATTATTATTTAAATTTCTTTTAGGGAATTGATATACTGAGTCCACAAGTTACAACGACCCTCGTATCATTTTCGATAGTTGACAACGCCGGATGACGGATTCCAAGCTTAACCCCTTTGACATACTTCGTGGCTGATTCTTGGGATGTAATGCCAGCCGCCAAAGTCACCCCGGAGGAACAAATTAGTTGACTAAGCTACTTCATCTTGCCCGGTTCTCGGTTAATTGAGCATTTCCGTCATCGACACCTTGCTTTAAGTTGGTAATTTTGTCTGTGCTTGGTTTTTTCTCTATAGCGCTTAGACAGGTTCCTCTTCCTTTGCCATTTCGAGAAATCGGTGCTATATACATGAAAAGTTCTCGGTCAATGGACTTGTTACATGATTTGTTTTTGATATTGAAAACCCCATTCGTCCCAATTGAATTAGTTCGCCAACCGATCGATGCTTTCAGTTTTGTGATCCCGTGCTATTATCATTTCAAGCCACTGCCAAGCGTTGTACTGTGTCGGCGTCACGCGAGCATAGTGCCTCAACCCCAAAATTGAACTAAAAAGAGGGGGAACAAAAAAGAGGTTCGATCATTGTGGTTTTAGGATAGCAACCGAATTAAGTTAAATAGCGATATAGGTGACTTCATTCATGTAATTTGCGAATTCTACTTGCAAAGATGGGAAATTGCATGCGAATCCTACGAGATATGTTGGAAAGTGAAACTGAGCCAATGGAGGAGAACTCGTAGGTGGGTCAAAGAAGGAACAGCCTCGGACGTAGGTAACAGTACAAGGATACCAAAGACACGGTGGAAATGGAAGTACCTTGAGTTGCATTGCATGTGTTTGCTTCAAACTACCAATAGGCAGGGGTTGCTTCACGGAGCTCGCAACCGCAGAGCCACACTCCATCGAAGGAGAAACCACTGGATCGAAGAAACTTCCTGAGGCACCACAAAATGACAAAAAAAAAAAAAGTGAATGCAGTCGTCGTCGAGCAATCTGCAATCTGCATGTGCACCAACAGAACACCAACCGGCCTGCCCATCCACGTCACGATCGCGTCGATAAGTCACTTAGTTTCTGGTTTTGGTGCGTTTTCTTGGTAACTTACAAGCCACAGATTCCTCGGCTGGCTGTGGGGAAGGGGCGATGAGCAAAGCCGGTGCATGTTACATTTTGGACAACTTTGCTTTTTCTCCATGCTGTTTTTAGGGGGTTTTGCTTTTGCTAATCCCTTTTCCTTGTCCCCCCTCTGCATAGAGAAGGCTATACTCATGGTAAAGTTGCTGTCTTTTTCGTGTTGTGTGTGGGGGTTGTGCTTTAGGATCCGTTTTTCCCTCTTCGATTAACCTGAATGACGAGATTTGGCCGTAGCAAGATCCGGTTTCCCCCCCTCTTCAACTAGCTCCAATATAAGTCGAGATCGCCCGGTCCATAATGGGTTCGGTTCATGCCTTCTCGTACAAACATGGTCTTTGAGTCTCGGCTAGGGCGAGGACGGGGCAGGGCGGGGCTCGACCGGGGCATTTTTGTGGACTAGTCCCGAGCCTGCCCAATCCTGCCACAATGATCGAGTCTAGTTGAGTTAGGACAACCTCACGAAGCATCCCATGATGCAGGATGCTGACAGCCCACCAGCAGTTGTAGTGGGCTGGGGCCGAACACAGAAATCACGGTCAGCTGTTTGGGATTTGGTATTCTGCATTAAGGGGCATGCGAGCGCGACTTGTTACTTTTCATGTCCATTCATGAATTTATATCTGCACTTGCAATTAAGGGACGATGGAGATCCTGCTCTCTCATTTTGTATCTTCTCGTGAGACTTTTCTAGCATAACAATTTTTTTTTATGATCATGAGAATAAAAGCTAAAATAAAAGCATGTTGCGAGCCACAAATTCTTAAAGAAAGAAATCCAAAAATATTATTTATTATTTATTTTTTGTAGCTCACAATATAGTGCCATTCTAACGGTAGATGAAGATCTGTCACATAAGCATTTGTCAACAATGCTGTTTCGAGTCTCATACCATACATTTCGTGCAAGAACACTTGGGTTAAGAGTACAGCCAAGCGACAGGATCTGACCAGAGGGACGAGCTAGTGAGAAACTAATCTGTACACTAACATGGCCGCTATTCTCGAAGAACAAAGAGCCCTGGGGGTGATTAGAAGGACATTGATTGCATTTAGACTTTGCTAAAACGTTAGGTGGGGTTTCACAGAAATTGGTTCTTTCTGAATAATTTGAAAGACACTTCAGGACTGTATCAACTCCGGTATAAGCTTCAGCAGGAAGAGAGTTCGGGCCTGCGAAAACCGGGGCTTGGCCTTGGCCTCCCCCGCTGATCCCGTCTCTCCCCCGCCCTCCTTGGCAGGGCCCGTCACGTCTGAGACGGCCTCCATGATCTCTGGGACGAAATCGACGATCACTCCCTCGATGCCCATCAGACATTGCATGCACACGACCTCGGGAACGTTACTGTTCATAAGCATACATCATCAGCTGAAGATGCCAAATAGAAATGATCCAGACAGGAAAAACAAGGAAAAATGAAGAAGAGGAAAGCAAGAGGCGTTAGGAAAAAGCTCACTTTAGCTGGCCATAGGTGATTATGGAGAGATTGGACTCCTTGATCCTGTTGATGGCACTGGGATTTCTGAAGATGGCCTTCACTTGGGACACGATCCCTTGCAGTCCGCCGGCTAAACATACCTTAATCGCCTCGTCCAACGAGTTTCTTCTTTCGTCCCTGTAAATTTCGGTCCCTCCATTGGTGAGGAAGAACACCTGCATTGGAAGCCGATCGCAACAAGTATGAAGACGGGTCATTCATGGATGATCATCAAATGGTTAGATTATTTTAAGCCCATTTTCCTGCCTGTTATCTATAGAATCGGATACTCGACGAGCAATCAAGCGTGATCTTACCGGGTAAGTGCTTTGCAGCTTCCTGATCAAAATGGCTGCATCAGGCTGGAAACTTGAGAACAGGATAGGCCTGTCCTTGGCATAGTTGCTCGCTACCTGCTCAAGAAAAATCACGAGTTTATATACTGAAAAGGCAAAGATCAACAACCCAGAACATAGAATACATGTGTCTTTTGAAAGCATACCTCGAGAATAACTTGAAGAACACGGACGAGTTCGTCTTCTTCGTACTCAATCTGATCATCAAACTTCAATTCGATGTTGAAGCCGATCGAGGGATCGACTTTCGCGAAGGCTTCTTGCAAGGTGCATAGAGGAGCATCATTCTCAACCTTCCACTCGAAAATCCTCCCATCCTTGGTTTTCCTAAAACAGAGGCTTTCCTACCTGGAATAAGAAACATATTGTCGAACTGTAAGCTATTTATCTTTCACTAATCTTGATGACAGACACACGAAATGGACGAATCGACGGATTACCTTTTCAGGCGACTCTTGGGGTCCGTACGAGAGAAACTCGTCTAAGGTCAGGTCCGTGACCCTTTTCTCAATTACCTCTCCCTGTGATCAAGGACCGAATTCAGCTTACGATCGGGAAAAAAAAAAGAAGGAAAGGAACGCAGCTAAAAAACTGTTAGATCAATCAATCAAGTGCACAAAGCAAAGTGAATTACAAGCGACGGCGATCACCAACCTTGAGTTCGGAGACGATGAGGTTGTCATGGAAAATGACTGGGCAGTCATCTTTAGTCACCTACAAAAACAGTTTCGTTTTTTCGGTTTACAACACAGTTGCTTCTACGGGGCTCTTCGATGATCACCGGTTAGATTTAAGCAAGACAGAAAGAGGAAAAACACCAGCAAGTAAAGCCAATCAGTCGCCCTGAAAATTCTGAGATAACAATTCTACAGCAAGGCAAGAGAAAAAAAACTGGAGAGGGGTTATATATCTAGACAAGAGTCGGAGAACCCGAAATCGATCTGTATATAAGCGGTGATGGACGAAACCAATCTGATATGTTAATTTTGTTCGCTGGATCGAGGAAGCTGGAAAATTTCGAAACTTTGCAGATCGAACCGGTTCAAGGATGCCAACAGGCCTGTCCCATACATCCACAGTTTGCCCGAAAAGAAGAAGATCATCCATCAAGAAAGAATGGTGTGAATTGAACCGGTCAACTAAGATTGAATCTCCCAGATCGTAATGGGTTTCTTAAAAAGTTGGTCAAACGATCATTTATCTCATCATCTTGATTTCATACGGCTATGTGGCGAATCTATCCTTTGAGTTGCTGTTTTCGTGTTTCCAGTTAGGACCACAGAACAGGAGAGGACAGGTGACAGAAGCTGGAACACCTCCTGACCTCACTCTCTTACGTGTTTCGATTTCGGTCTTGAACTGGGACTTTTAAAAAATATATATATATCTTTTCTGGGAAAGAGCGACGCTTTCGCGGCGAGTAGAGACAGAAAGACGAGAAAATCTCTGCGAGTGCCACGTGATGTTCCCCAGAAACCAGGACTTGTTTTTCAACTCTCCGCAAAACAAGAACACCCTCTCCGCCATGATCATCCAACCGGCAAATCCCGCCGGCGACGCATGATCCCACCGCGTCTCCGATCACCTCCACAAACATCCTAAAACTCGCCTTAAACATTTTTTTATTGCGAAACTGCTGCAATAAGTCGGAATTCTTGGGTTCGCCGAGCGTCTCTTCCAGGCATAAAAACTCGTCGAACGTATTTTGTGACAAGAACAGAAACTCTTAATTCCTCCGCAACGCTAATCGGGCACCCCATATCGACAGGAAAAGCCAATGCGTCGAGAAACCGAGTCCTACCTGAACGTCGAATTCGACGAAGCCGATGGGGAAAGCGGTGGCGGCCTCGAAAGAGAGGATCGAGTTCTCTCTGATGGCTCGCATCCTCCGATCGCCCGATTGCACCGCGTTCATCCCACTTCCTCTGTGTCCGATCACCACCATCTTCTTCGGCACATCGTCCACGTCGTTCGCTTCTACGTACCGACAGAACGTCGACGCAACAACAATCGCAATAAGCTCAAAAGAAGAAGGAAAAGAAGGAAGCAGAAAAAACGCAGGATATATTAGTGCTATGTAGTTGGACGCACCTCGAAGGAAGCGGCTTGGGGAGAGAGGCCAATGCGGCGGTATCGGGGACCTTATCGAGACGCGGCACGTCGGAGACGTGAACTGCGTTTCAGAGCCATTCTTGTTCTTGTTCTTGTTCTTTTCCTTTCAACGTTCGCAGAGAGAAAGCAGGAGCAAAGAAGAACAAGAAGAAATTTTGAAGAGGACAGAAGAGGAATTCCAGTCACTCTAGCGTCTCGTGAAATCACAGAAGAAGGAAAGCGGTATTTATAGCGTGGAACCCAAAAACCCAGAAGAGACAAAATTTCTACATTCTGCTACATTCTGTCTTGTTGGGTCGGGCACGTTCGAAGAGGGTTCGGTCGGAGAGGGCCAGAGACCAACGCATTGTTTTCTGAAGGAATATTCCCTCCCTTCCCCCCCTTCTTCTCTCTCTCGTTGAGGATTGTGATCTTGAAAATAGAAAAAGTCCGGATTTTGTCCCACAATTCCACAATTCGCGGTGCTCCGGTTTTCTGAATCTTAGCCCCCTGAAATTATTGGGAAAGCTTTTGAATGCGTTCTTACAGATATCCACTGACGTTAACCTTTACTCCAACTGGGACGCTCGGACGAGATTCCTGGGGAAATGCCGATGAATTTCATTCGATAGGGAACAAGTAAGAAGCACGGGGGTCGATTCCAAGTTCTGTGCGTTCAGTGCCGGTAAGTTTGCGCTCCTTCCGTTTGGGCGCGCTTAGATACCCTGTAATTCGATAGGTTAGCTTTGTTTTGAAGGGCGGGGTTATTCATGATAAGGAAAGACATGTTCTTGACTAAGCCACGGGGGACGCTATGACGCTGATGTAGTCGGAGTCGTTTAGTACTGTGTGTGTAGTTCGTCATGGACAAATTAACATTTCATTCATTTTTTCCATATGTAAATAAAAAATAATTAATAATTTAATTATCGTTAGTCCTAACTGTTACAACTTCAAAACCAAAACAAGCTCCAGATAACAAGATGAATTAACTAAACAAGAATAGAGATCACGTTCCAAAGAATAAATTTATGACTTCTTCGAATCAATATTGATGACCCGATCACCGAATCTGTCTTCTATAATAAGCGCAACATTGAGATCTTCATTGTTGCAAACGGTTTTTCCTTTTAGTGGTGTACGCCTAGGTTCGGCATCCCCAACATTGTCGTCATGTCGAATAAAAAGGTTAAAACGAGTACAAATCTAATAGTGATAGCAAAATCTTCACTAAACTCATTTGATCTCTTCGAGACTTGACTTGTACGCTAAACAAAATTCGAGAGAAGCTAAAAACCGGAAGTTCATACACAAAAAAAACTCTCAAATGGGATAGCGTAGAATTGCGTGACCTAGATTAAATCGTAAAAAAAAAAACAAAAATAATAAACTCAACAAATTGGATGAAAGCAGAAAAGAAAAGAGAATTTAAAATCAATTAATGAATTGGATGTGGGTTATAATTCCCATCGATAGGAAAGACACGAAGGAGCCGCGACGACATGGATCATGAGGGGCCGTTGCCCCCGAGCTACCAAAGAATTTTTTATAGTGTTGGAGCGCATACTCTTTTCATTGATAGTTTGGGCTTGGGCCAATAAATAGTTACTGTTGGGTTCCTAGGCACGACACGGGTAAATAATCAAATTCAATCAAACACAGCGAAAGGCAAATGGTAAAAAACCGTGTGCCTTATCCCTTAGATCCCTTGTATGTTTTAGCCGAAAATTTAAACTATCTAAAAGTAGGTCATCGAAATACCTGGAGTTTAGAGCTTGAACCGATTTCGTTCGGGTGTCCTTATTGTTCGTTCAGTGTCGAACCTCTAGTTTAGACATATCACACCGCGACGAAAGACGAAGTTTGCGAGCATTCGCTTCTCGATCGTGCTAATAATCTTTGAGTTGCGACCAACCAAGCTCTTTCTTTTGATCACAAATGAATAACAACTCTCGTGTGCTTTATGCAAAAACTATTTTGCAGAGCATGAGAAAACAGTACGAAAAACACACGAACGGCGAGGAAACGGGCTAGAAAAAATCAAGGAAAACTAAACTTATTAGCCTTAACCCCAACCCCTATTTATAGGGGTTGGGATCCCCTAAACTGCCCTCTTAAGGGTGGTTTGGGAATGACCAACTAGCCATTGCCCTTGACTAGTCAAGGGCAGTGGCTAGTCCATCGCTAGGAAAAATTGACCAGCGGCCGCCCAGTCGTGTCCTGCTGAATCGTCCTTTGTCGTCGTTGTTTGTCCTTGTCTCATGTTGCTTGATTTTATCACTTTGTTTAATGGATAACAAACCTTCTCTTTCAACTTTCCTTTGGATAAGAAATCTTATCTCATCCTTGAGATGCCACATCAGTATGACATCATGCTTATGTCGTGCTTGCATCACATACTTATTCGTTTGTGATTTAGAAATTAGAATCCAATCCTATTCAATCTAATTTCAGTCAGACTATCTCAATAGTTAACATTGCAAAGATTTTTGCTATTTCATCTTCCATATAATATCGTCATGCATCGATTATGATGTGTGACATCTTTAGGTTCACTACTGGGTCGGCAGTGAGATGCACTAACTAATTAGCATAACCTCAGAGAACCAACTATCCCTAATCTATTTCTGGGTTTCACAAGGCACGAGTGACATCTAGCAATATATTATGGTTACTCAGTCAATGTGAATGTACAATGGCAAAATGAATCTGTCAACTTTGGCTACATTGTAATTTAATCCTCCTGTCTTACAACGTACCGATCCAATGAAGGTTATGAATATATCTATCAAACCTACTAATTCAATCATATGCTCAAAACTATTCAACGTGCATTCTCGCGAAACATTTCTCAACTTCAACCTTCGCCAAGGATTTTTCAATGCATAGTCATGAATAGATTGCATAGAACATTAACATTGTCAAATAAGGAGACAGATCTCAACTGTTGCACACACCTGTGACTATGTATATAAATGACTATGACCATCAAGTGCAGAGGTTGATCGACGCTTTGCCAGTATGCGTATTTGTGAACCATAGTCACTTAATGTACAAGTTAGTGTCGTGCCTCATGTCCGATGATTATTTACACATCAAAGCCAGAACGATTTAGAAATTGACCAAGCATGAAGCCTCCAATGTTTGCTAATCGCTCATGTGTGTCACGTTTAGTGAATTTGATTGAACTTGTTCGATACTAATACCCGTGCTTCAACTTAAATATTTAATGTTCGATGACTTGTGACTCATTATCCCAATTAAGTATCTAATACTTAATGGTGAGGTTGCGAATACACTGATCTCAATCGGATCATTGATGTCCATTTAATGATCCATTGATCAATAACAGTTTAAAGATTAGAGATCAACTGAAACTTCGTTAGACATATTTTCGATGTTTCAAGAATAGATTTCAGTTACAATTGATCCTATGAACTTTATTTATCTAATGAGAGAACAAGATAAATGAACACATCTTGCCATTAAATATGATTAAAAGTATAACAAAATGCCCTTACATGTAACAATTACATGGTTACTTTAGGGCATACCCCTAACAGTTATTACAATATAATATTTCTTTCTTTTATAATTGAGAGATGTAACAAGAGGTGCGGAGTGTTAATTATAGTGAAATTCTCTATTGGACGCATCCTTAGCTTAAGGGTTAACCAGGATAAAATTTTATTTTTCGATTTTTCCTTTTCACTTTACACTTTACTTCGTTCAGATTGTGCGCCTAATCCTAACAATGAAGAGGGGAGGGGAGGGAGATATTTAGCTCAAACCCTCCTCTTCATAGAGCTAGAAGAAGGAATTTGTGTGGACATTGGTGCCTAGGGTTCTAATAGTACGTGTGATAGTTAACGCCCAAAGAAGATCAACTTTTGGTTACAATTGACAAGAGAAAGACTTTAGCCAATAATAAAAGAGTTTGGTAAATGGTAGTAATGGATGAACAGAACTATCGACAACTTAAAGAGAATCACTAACTCTTAGATAAAGTTATTGACAACAAACATCAGTTATCAACGACAGCTTTCACCGAAGATAAGTCATTGATATTAACACGTAACTGCCAAGTAGCGTAATTTTCGAATGTGTTTCTTATGGATAAGTGTTGCTAGGTGATAGGAAATTGTGTAACTTATTGTAACTACCAATAAGATCAAGAAGTTATTTCTTTTTCGATAACCATTGTATATGATGGTCGGTAGAGGGTAATAAATGCACCCACATATACTCTTAGTCTCTCCAATCAATCGCAGGGCTCAAGGTTAGGGTGAGCATGGTTTTATAGTAGAACAGAAAATCGAAGGATCGAACAGGACGAAATATGATAGGTTCCAAGTTCCAAAAACTAGGCAATCAGTTTCGACGAACATGTTATAAATTATGGTCAGTGGATCATAGTAACAGTAAAGTGTAGTCACTAGAGGTAATAATTCACTGTAATTGTTCAATTAAAAATGCATGTGAAATCTTTGTAGACTCTGGAACCGACCTTGAAAATTGTGATAGGATAGATTTCAGGTTTCAAAAAATGAAAAACTTATTTCGATGGACAGGTTCTTGGACACGCTCACCCCAACTCAATGTTCTTTGCAAATTTATTGGTATCTTTATGTTCCTGCACTCTCTATGGCTGGCTGCGATGACCTCTAGTCCTCTTTTCTTTAATTTTTTTTATTTACCTTCTTGTCTAAAATTAACAAGGACCCTTCGCAACCTTTGTCGATTAGCACATCCATCCATCCATCCATATTCTTGAAGGATGTTTCATCACGTTTTTGGTGAAAAATCTTTTTAGTATGCCTGGAGAGAGGAATCAACGAGAGTCCGACAATGTTGCTGGCAACAAATTGAATCTTCAATTGCTAAGAGAGCGGTAGAAGGAAATTGACAAGCAGAAGTTGGTATCCCAAGACATCAGAACGAAGAGCAGTTAAGGGATATTGCTCCAAATTCCAACATGGTTCCTACCATGTGCAAATTGCTCAAAGAACAACAAAATGATACGGCTAAGTGCATCGTGAGTCAAATATCACATTCGATCAAGCCGCCTGTCATGAATGATGTAAATGATGCTCTGTCAAGACCAGGGTCGTCGAATCCACTAACATCATTCGAGGTCAATCTAATGGTAACGAGGTATGTTCCTAGTCCCCCCTTTTTTTTTTTTTAAATCTTTCCGGTCGTGGGGTGGTATGCTATCTCCACTTATTGATGCTAATCATGTTGGTTTACATAGTTAACCCCTGTAAGAATTATGCAAATGTTCGAGTCTTCTTATTAAGGCTAGAATAATGAGAATAATCATACTAATGTTGGTCAAAATAGCCAAATTGGTAATTTGACAAACTAAACTGGTTAACTGCCAAATGTTGAAAAGTGTAAGGACAATGGCTCCATTCATACCACCCAATATGAATACTTCTGTTGGGCTTAACTTAGATAATCCGGTAAGACCAGCATCATCGCCAAGAGGGTAAGATGGCCAGTGAAATCCGCAATTGCACGTAGCACGGTTTGTCGAAGAGGTTGAACAACAATTGGGGTTAGATAGGAGTGACAACGTCCTTGTTTATAGAAAATCACATCTTGAATGGATTCATAATCAATCTTTTTCCAAGAGGTTCCAAAAATCATGACTTCGCCGTTTTTAATGGTAAAGATGAACAATCGACCATTGAACATTTTGTCTGATTTATAGCCAAGTGTGGGGAAGCAAGGATAAATGAGTTTTTAAGACTTAAGTTACTTTCTTTTTCTTTGTCAGAAACTTGCTTTTATCCGGCACACTAATTAATATACCTGATTCAATATGCAATTGTGCAAAAAAGAAAATACTCAATGATACCTAAAGTACCGGTCGCTAAAGTGGCTAGACTTTATAAATAGTATAGTGAGTCGTTGATTTGTTTATTGCTTGATTTAAGGAGGTTAAAAATCGATGCCTCACTTTGCTCTCAGATAAAACATTCATGTATTTGGCTTTCAACCGGTAAAAACTTAATTTGCAAGAAAGATTTGATGGCCAAGAGTTTGCTGATTTATTTCAATTGACAATGATAATGTTTAAGTATGAACCTGACGTGATTGAAAACATCGAAATAAGTGTGGCAAAGTTAATACTCGACAAAGATTATGTTTATCGATCCTTAAAACTTGTCAAAAGAATGGCCAGTGCTAAAGACACTCGAGTTGCTTTTTCGACATTAATTAGTTGGATGAAATCTTCGATTTACTCTAAAAGATGGCCCGATAAAATTAACAGACGGCTAAGTTATTTGAGTAAAGAAAATTTAATAAACAAAAAACAGTGTAAGTGGCACCATTGATGAAGCCATGATATAATTAATTGTATTGTTGTCGAGAAATCAATCAAGAAGCACTTTGGCAAGGAAAAATCAATTTGCCGATGACAAGAGACATATGAAGACGCTTGATCATCTGATTTAAAAGAATCGATTGATTGACGAATCACCATTCTTTTAAACTAATGTTGACACTAAAAAATTATCAATTTTTGGTTATCAAATCTTCATCAACATGTAACCGTTGAGTAGCAATATTTGAATATATAACATTTCGGATATATAATTTCTTGTTGATAAGTGTCGCTAGATAACGGGAGATTGTGTAACTTCTTCTAATCGTCGATGGGATTAGGAAATTATTTTTTCCAGCAACAGTTGTTTTTAACCAGCAGTAGAGCGTTGTAAATAGGTGTGCTCTTTGTAAAGTCAATCATTCCAAGAACTCAACGTTCTTTGCAATTTTTTTTTTTTTGTTTTTACTTTCCTACACTTTACTTGGCTAACCGCGACTGCCTCCAATATTCATACCTTCGAATTTCCTGTCGTTTACTTTTCCTTCCAAAAATCAGCAAACGACCCTTCACACCCTTTAT
>JAGVVM010002496.1:0-24553 GCA_019149425.1 Psidium friedrichsthalianum
GGGCTTTTTTCCCCGTCCCTCTCCCCCTCTGAGGCCCCCCGAGCAGCCCTCCCGTCTCTCCTCCCCTATGTCGAACCCGCCTGAATGCAAATGCCACTTTCTTACAAGCCACAACATGTAAGCACCCCCGTCCCCCCCTGCACCTCTAGAGTACGACGCATTATCGCGTGTGGCCCCATGTGTGGACGATACTGATAGTGAGCTGCGATTGAGATGCATAAACTGCAACCCGTGTATATCTGGCAGAACGACGGATCACACAGAGCGAAGCTTTCTAAGGTGCTAGGAATCGAGGCTAACAACCTTTGCCTATGAACTGAAGTTCCCTTGAGTCTCGAAATTTGATCACGCGGCAACCAGCAATCCTCAGAACGGGAAAAGCTCGATGTCCAGGGGACTCTTGCAAAGTGGTTTCTACAAACTTAGTGTTTTTGTCTCGCTATTCGAAGCTCTAGGGTCTCGAGGGAAAGTTTGAGGTTTCAAGACAAACGAGAAGAGGATTGGATGTTCCTGCGAGAATTGATGGGAATTCTACCGGCGAAGGCGGTTTTGCTGGTGAGGTGCTCGTAAAGGATTACCTACCCGCGATGAGATTATCTAGTCTGCGATAGACTTGAAAAAGCCGATGGCGGGGTACGTTAGCAAGGTTCACAAAGGTGAGTCTGCAGAGTAAGTTCTCTTACACATACTGATTGGTTAGCCATTGTTTTCTTCTAGGTTCTTGCTGTAAAGGATATTAAGAAGGAATTGGCTTTGTTGGATCATCTTCAGGCACACAAAAGCCTGGACGATTGTAAGTCATCGAACCTTTATACCTACAGTTTGCACCTCAGTTTGCGAACTCTCTTTATACAGATTCTCCTCGAGTAAATAATACTTCTTTTCCTGGATGAAATTTGGTTCAGATTCGTCGGATTTTGGAAGATCCGGCTTTGTGAAGGAAAAGCCAGAGTCGGAGACAAGGCAAGTGTAAAAAGTACCACGGCAATGTTTTCATTCCACTAGTTTGAATTTAGCATGTCTTAGATTCCACCTATTCTTTAACTTCTGTGGTGACTGATGACTGTATTGTCATCACCTCAGAAGTTTTCACTCATAGTTAATCTTCTGAACCTAGTCCTCTGATGCTCGAATCTGCATTGTCATTGTAAATCTCAAGCTTTGACATCATGTCGGAGAAGATGTTAGAAACAGCCAAACACAACAGTGATCTGACGTACATCTTTTTTCTTGATCCTTCGCTTTTGGGCCTGTCAATTAGCTTGCCTAAATGCTGATATAGTCGGATAACGGGAAAACTTATCATCTGAACTTATTCCAGATGCGAACACCACGTGCAACTTTAAGGGTATCCTTATCAGGGGTTTGGGATCTTGCTGTTTGACAGGATGAAAATCACTTGCAACTGGTGAAAAACTTCTCTCCAAATGCCTTTGTATCTGGAGCCGAGACATTGATAATGGCATCAAGTAAAACATGGAAGGAAGAATCATCACAATGAGATCATCATGGGCTTCCTGTACAGCAGCAAATATAACAGATGGTTGCTGATTCTGGGTCTAAAGGAGTGACTTCGATGGAGGCAAGTTCACTTTACTTATGGATTAGTCTGCAAACAAGCCCTCTTACTTCACTCACATAAGTAATTTTCTGTGCATATACCTCTCAAATCTATGGTCTGTTAGAGTTAAAGTTCTTTCTTACTCTAGAAGAGTTTATAGTTGTGAAGAACAATCAAGTCCTAAAACTTTTAAATGGTGCAAATAGGTTGTTATAAACTTATCCATTAGTACAATCATACTTTTCTTATTTTGTCCAATTTAAGTGGCGGAAATATTTTATTAAAATTGAAAAAATTAAAATATTATTAAAATTGTCCAGGTAAGCGGTTGGCGACCCACGTCAGTGCCAGCGGGCCAAAACAAAAGTTTTAGGACTCAAGTGGCAAAAAAGAAAGTTTATAATGAATTGGCACAAATTATAGTAGATTTATGACTCTTTGGGTAATTCTCCTACTATTAGGTCTAATCAGTGTGTTTACAAGCGAAATGATTTCCAATATTAACGCTGCTTAGTTGATTGTCAGATTGTGTAATTAATACTTGGCTGATATTATTAACCAAGCTAAACTTGGTGTGTAAGTTATAGATGGAACATGATGCTTATAACTTCCTTTTAAACCTAGTTGCTGTCGAAGTGCCATTAATAATCGACACTTTGGTTTTAGTATAAGTGAGAGAGTCACATATACTGAAAGTACAGGAGCACTAGCCACAGTCTTAATAGAATAAGAAATTGGGTTTTGCACATGGTTACTAGACATCCTAGCTTTGGTAAGTTTGACTGAAGAAAGATGAAACAGGACGAATCACTTGGCCTCAGTTTTGGTTTATTTTAATTTTTTTTTTACATATACATAATACTTGATGCTCACCCATATTTCTTAATTCGATCCATAACATTTGTACATTTACCTGCCATCCCCCTGACTATTTCACAGGTTCAAAAGAGGCTTGGAACTAGGCTTTCGCGTGGTTCTCGAAAAAAACTACTCCGGGCTTGGGATGGCGAGGGAGAAAGTAGGGTTGTTAGGGAGGAAGGAAGTTGTTCTAAGCAGTTGCCTATCGATATCGGATCCTTGGTAATCTCAATCTTACGCGGTCGGTCATGCTTCCAAATGAAAGCCTGTATCTCCCAGTACAGGCTGACAAGCAAGCTTTTAATTTCGGCTTTTCTGACGCAGGAGGAATGACCTTAAGTGATTCTTCAAACTCCCCAAGGTAATGGTGCGGCAGAGGAGACTGTCCTGTTTAACCAGAAGGGTCGCATCTTGAGCAAATGAATTGGATTCCTGATGAAGATGGTTATCCTAGGCATACACAGACGGAAGCAAATATTATTCAGGCAGCTCTGTCCTCACCAGTTACATCATTAACTACCAATGAAATTCGAAGACGACAGAAGATATTGGATCGACTCCAGGTACCTGGATAATTTATAGCAACTCTGGAGGTAGAAACTGCTGCTGAATTTACTACAAGTTTCAGTGCTGAAGAATAATAGCTTGCATTATTTTCTGCAGGATGAGAAGTTCATTCTGAAACGTGAGCTTTATGGCTGGCTTGTGAATCTTGAGAAGGAAAAGGGAATAACTATGTGCCGGAAAACCATGGACAAAATTCTAAAGAAACTTGAGCAACAAGGGCTCTGCAAATGTGTACATACGAATGATAGTCCTAGCTGTAGTCGTAGTGCCGAAGTGGTCTTGCATCCATCCGTATCCATTGGAAGTATCTCTGCAGAGCTTCAAGAAAAAAATCAAGTCCTTTAAACAGCCCAAACGAGGCCCGGTCAAGACTCTGGATGCCATGTGTCCAGATCCTCAAACTCCCAGGCCAGAAGCCACACAAGCTGATGGGTCCAATCTTGGTAAAATGGTCCATGCAAAGTTAACCTTACAGCAGGTTAGATTAAATAAGCAATAGAAGTGATATGTGTTCGACATTAACTTCTTTCTGTTTTTGTCATTGGGATAACTGATATATGTTCTCGTGACTACTTGTAGGCAATAGAAGCTTATTATCGGGTGTATGAACAAGAGAACCATAAGTATCAAGGTGACATTCTTACTGATCAGGAGACTAGAGAAGAAGAAAAACATGCTTCAGCAACTCACATAAGAAAGAGATCTCAAGAAGCTATATCGTGTGAGGGCACAGAATTTGATATAGGAGGATGTATGAGGAGACATAGTCCTGCCACACAGCTCAATAGAGTCAAACAATTCAGGGAAGGAGAAGCTGTATCAATGGCTTCTTCCAGACTGCACGACAGTAATTTGCAGGTTCATGACAAAGCAGGGGATTTTCCAGCAGATATTGAACAGTCTGAACCTAAAAAAAGCAAAGTGTGTACTGCGTTCGTTAACAGGAATGCCTCTTCAGCTATGAACCCCACATTTCGAAGAAGGTTTACGTGGACAGATGAAGCGGATAGGTATTTAACCTTTTACACAATCTGGATAAGTTAAGGGTTTTTACATCAGTCTACCTTCTTAACTCCAAGCTACAGCACTTCTGTTTATCTATGTCCAAGGAAGATACACGATTCTCTGTTATGCTATGCATAGTGTTCATGATGTTTCGGTTATTGTCTAATTCTTGATCTGTCTCAGGAAGTTGGTTTTCCAGTATGCAAGGATCCGTGCCGCAAAAGGTGCAAAGTTTCAACGCATAGATTGGAATCGACTCCCTGATCTTCCAGCACCCCCAAAATGCTGCAGAAGAAGAATTTCCTTGCTCAAAAAGAACTTTATGTTCAGAAAAAGCTTGATGGGTCTCTGCAACATGCTAAGCAAACGGTTTCTAAAGCAGCTCGAAGAAAACCAGGAGGGCTTGCACAACAAAAACCGCAAACTTGTGATGAAGGATTTATCCAAGGAAGGTCTTAACATAGGTTTACCTAATAATTCTGAAAACGCCTCAGTGGTGGGTTCTCAGAATGGAGAATGGGACAACTTCGATGACAAAACTATAAAGGCAGCACTTGAGAAGGTTCTCCAGTATAAGCACAGAGCCACATTGGAGGAATGCCATGATGAATGTATACACAATGAAGAAAATGTAATCAATGACTCTCCAATTAAGTTACATCTCGATCATAATGCCATGACTGATATAATAGACTGTATGTTTTATAATGACATTCAGCTTTTCTGATATTCAAGTGCTTCTACAGGATTCCCTGCCCTCTGATTTGGTCCTTTCAGACAACTGCATTGAAGATGTTAATCACCATACTTTGGGACAGTATAAAGATTCAGTAGACCGATCGAACTCCTGTCATCTTCATAAGAAGCGCCCCAATCTATTGAATAATCGGAGGAAAGTCAGCAGAAAAGTCCATAGGTCCGTGGCTGTTTCTAATGCTGTGGAGCTACTTAAACTTGTCCTGTTAAGCCCCGTGCGAGAAAATGACGTGCTTGATCAGAGTGCTGAACTCCTACGCCAGTTTTCAAATGACGATCTCTTTGCAGCGTTTAGTTTCCTGAGTGAGAAGAAATTCATGGTAAGAGACCTCCTCCTTTTTCTCCATACTCTGTTACATGGTATTCTGGGTATCTAGATGAAACACAGCTAAAGATTGCACGTGAAGCTGTTTCTCCTAGTTGGAACGAACTATTATGTGTGCCTACCCTAAAAGGATTCTCTCTATCTATGATATTGCGCCCATATTTCTTCTAATGATATTGTTCTCTTTGCACTGTGCTAACGGTAATTTCACTTCAAGGCTGTTGTTGGTCCCCTTTCAGCAATTAGGTGAGCTGCTTATGTCTTTCAAGAACATGCCTTCTCTTGTACTTTTCACTCCATTGTACTTACCGGAAATGGATTCTGACCAATGATATATTTCAAGCGGAACTTCCACACACAACTTCACCTGATTGCTTGATTGTATGTACTTGCCTTTCCCCTATAGGAATTCCTCTTTTGGTGCTTGTTTAGAGGTGGATGGATGATGGAACCTCCCAATCTGTTGACCTGATAAAATGGAAATATCAAGCATAACTTTTTACCCAAGCCCACTCACTGCTTTACCTTTTGAGCCTCACAGACTTGGGTGTGCTGCCAGACCTGTCATCAGTCCGAGCACCGACCTACAGCCACCGAACTATTTTTTATTGACTTGGCATCTTTTGACATGTCGAGTTTCCCTAAGATCTGCTTCAGTAGCTGTCCTTTATTTTTTATGCTATTACACTTCTTTGTTGCATCTGTACACGCATGTTTGAACTGATTTTTTTTTTATTTCTTTTGGGAGATTTTGCGTAATGGAGATCAACCTTTACTTTCTCACACTTTCTTGGAGAATATTTCAAAGTCATGGTTCCACCCTGGTACTGGACAGCAAGCAGCCGAATTTTCCAGATGCTTCGGGAAAGACAAAAAGATCTTATCCAAGGGAAGTTTTTTCTTGACCGTGAGTTACAATGTGGAGAACTCTTCCATTTGTTTGGTTTAGTTGCTTCGGAAAAAATTGAATATATCACTAAGCATGCCTGAAGGAAGGTGTTGGAGAGGCTGAAGACTTCAGAAGCTTGAAACGTAAGTCTGCTGGTGATAAATTTCCGGACTGTGGAAAGGCTAAGAGACCAAAATCAATAGCAACAGATGTTCTCGAAAACCGACGAGAGAAGGGTTTTCCAGGGATTAGGGTTCTGGTGGAACCTGCATCCATTTCAGGAGCTAATGTTCTGGTATTGCTCGAGGATGGAGATCTCTTCGCTGCTGAAACTTGCTTGCCTCAGGAAACTGATAACATGGCTGTTGCAGATCAGTTCAACATTACTGGTTTCCTCCTGGATGTGACTATAAGGTAGTTCAAGAACTTGACAACGTAGTCCCCATTACCAGGAAAAGTGATGAGTCATCTTTGGATGCTATGGCACGGTATGCTGGATATTTGATGTTGAAACCCTCTGATGGTAAGCAAGCAAACTTACCTCACACCAGACATATTTAGAGCTGTCTACAGTTCCCTTAAAAGGAGTGGTGAGCAGGTTTAACTGTGAAAGACGTCTCACGTATAATAGAGATGCCTGGTGGGTTGCTAATCTTTCATTTAATTGGTCTTCTCAGTTAAAATGAAGTAGGAAACTTAATCCACTCTTTTAATATATTCTGCGTAATGTTTCAGATGAGGCAATGCCTGAAATTGTCATGGACGTATTTCAAGCATTTGGATTGGCAATAAAGGTCTTCCGGGTTGCTCTTATATGCTTTTTCTTTCTACCTTTTTTCATATCTGAGCTTGCATAATCTTCTTCAATATCTTTTACTTGGTTTTGAGAGAATGATCAAAAAAATTCTTCTATTGAGAACTGGAATTTTCTATTGAAAAAGATATGTTGAACCTCCGTTTTCAATGATCTTTACAGGTCAATGGATACGACTCAACTCGTCTAACTGATGCTTTATATTGCTCCAAGTACTCTTTGCCCTCAACGGCAGTTTCCGGTGGCGACTGTAGAGATCTTTCCTGGATGAAGTCTCCGGAGAGGAGTAATGACTGCACGGTACCTCATCCCAAAGATAATAATCATGATGTTGTTTTGTCTCAATTCAGATAGAGTAGCACATCGCGATACTGATGGAATTCCCATAACGACTATTTACCGACTGTCACAAAGATGTGGATGCATCGACAAATACAGTCCCATCCAGCAGTAGGGGTAGTTTGCTGGACAGTGTTGTCGTGCCAGTGGAAGATTCAAGGAGGCTACAAGTATCAGCTTCTCTTGTGATGACACGTATAAGCCAATTCTGCCATGGTTAAATATAGATGGGACTGTCAATGAGATAGTCTTTAATGGGCTAATACGCAATATCCTTGGTTTTGTGATGCAAAATCCAGGAACAACAGAGGTACTTCATCTTCCATCTGCACTTTTGCCGAGTACATTACTTCTCGTTATTTTTGAAACATAATTTTGCAGTCATCCTTCGCAGCTTGACATTTAGTAAAGAATTTACAAAGTGTAAGCAATGCTAGTTTTCACATGGAGCAACTCACAATCTTATTAAAGATCCTGACATCTATATCTGCCCTTGGGGCAATCCAATACTCCTGGCAGATTTCCTCATGAAAACATTTGTGGATTGTTTCGCAGTCAGGTCTATGCACTGGCCATAAAACAGTGTGTTGCTGTTGCGTTATCTCATATCTTAACACCTAAGGGTCTGTAAAGAAATAAAGCTCGCAGTCGATTGGTTTGATCTCTCTTCTTTCTCATGTTATTGCGGTACTTGATTTGACACATGTAGAAAAACTTTCTTTTTCAATCGTTGTAAGGAGTTTTTTACTGGACTAAAGTAGAACATGAGCCTTTTCAAGTAGCTCCGAAATCCAACCAGGAAAAAAAATGCATGTACACTTACCATATCGCAATTGATTTTCCAGGATAATATCATCCGTCATGTGGATATTCTCAACCTCAGGTAAGTATTAATATCTCACATGTTAAAACGTGTACTCCGTACTTTTTCTTTCTTCATTGTGTTTTAGTTTCTCATTTCTCCCTTCAAATCTATTTCTGGAACAGAAATTTATTCCAGAAACAAAAAAATAGAATTGCGTTACTAAACGAATTTCTATTCCAGAAATAGGTTTGGTACAGAATAGATAAATAGAAGGGTCATCATGCGTGCCCTAATTGTCTCCCTCGTCCTATTTTTGGCATGGACTTTGAAAGAGTCTTAGATTGAGGCTTCATTTCCATTAAATTTGTTCAAGATCACTATTAATAGAATTTATAGCTTCTGAAGGCAAATGTCTGTCCTAGGAGCTTTCCCATAGCTCTGGTCAGCTTCTGGCCATAATGTTTTTTTTGGGTAAGGAGCTTCTGGCCATGATGTTTTTACATGCTAAGTTAAAGAAAGCTCATCTTCACGATCCTTTTGCTGCATTTAAATTGATCTTTTCAGTTTCATGGCATCTAACGGGTTTTCTTGAAACCTCATAGAGCTGTAGAAAGCTGTGGGGTTTAATGATTCTGGATAAAAACCTCATTGTGAGGAAAATGCATCAAGCTACGTCTCGTGGTGGTGCCCCTCCCATATTGCGGCCAATCCTCGGAACAGGTTCCATGATTCGAAGTCCATTGTACGTGATCATTTTTTGCCAACCCCACGAGCACAGCCGTCTTATAGGTACTTGAATGTTGATTCCTGCAGTGGAAATTATTGGGGAAGAAAAAAATTCTTGCGAAGAGTCTTGTATATCCTGCTAAAATCTCCATTTTTGGTGTGTGGCTTAGGTAGATCTGGACAGAAGCATTTTCACCTTTCTAGTCGTTGGTATTTATACCAGGTGCTATGCCAACTCAAAAGCAATAAGGTCCGAATTGTATATCAGCCAACATGAGAGCGACCACCCCAAACAAGGACAGTAATCTCAGATATCTCAGGGACGCCCGAAAATTTTCCTGGTTTGATAATAATATTTCGAATGTAAAGTGAATTATTATTTAGCTTGGAGTTTCGATAGCATGTATGGAATTTTAGACGGGTCACTAATTTTGTGACAGACGAAAAGTTCAAAGGATGGTTCTTCACATCCGTAGTTGTCTGAAATGCGATATATTAAGATTAAATTTGATAGATGTTGATATATATGTCGATTTTGTAGAGTGGCGGTGATTAAGTTACTGCCATATAAGCAGCTGTTGACAGGACTGATACGCTTCAAAATACGTATTGGGTGATTTTCAAGTGCTAATTTACTGAGTTGAGCTTTTTTCAAACGTTCATTATCTTCTACTGATAATTTTAGTAGATTCGAAATATTTTCATACTAATTAGTGTTTAAAATGGACACTGATTTCCTTGTTTTTATGCTGAAATACAGAAATCTCAATAACCTATTGAAATAACTACTTCAGAACCATATAGTAAAATCATTCATCACTTTCTATTCGATCACCAAGCTATTCATCCTCCACCTAGTGTTTTAAACCCCGGTGTCATCGCTGCCTTTATCTTGGTTAATAATCTTATCTCCTTGTAACTCTTGTATAGTTTGCTAAATATATCCCCTTCTTGATCGAGCAAACCACTACGACTACTCAAGCTTTAATAAGGAATTTCCAACTTGTTCTCGCAGAGAATGAAAGAAATCTCATGTCACCTTCTTTTCAAATTTTCACTTTCGATCTTTTGAGTAGGAGTGAAAGGTCCCATACTTTTGATTTCTTAAGTTTATGATTTGATCTTTCAACTGTTTATCAGGTGGTTAAGATCTTATGTCGCTCAATTCTTTTATTCAAGGTAAGTGAAACTTTAGAGTCTAAATTAGATCGATCTAGTTAGTACTTTTGAGTTGGTTGCTTGATTGGTGCTTGTTAACTTAGTTTTCAATACTAATCTTAAGCTTGATCACGCTTCGATAATAGCCTGTTTGAAACATTATGCCTACTTGACTAAATCGACAAGTATTTTCACGTGTAGAAAGTGTTGTTCGACTTCCCGAAGGGCTTGGTAGCTTATTGGATGAGAAAAGGAGAAACGTGGAATTTGGACTTGAAAAAGGATATTCATATAATTCTGATTAAGTGTTGGCAGATTAATATATTTACTGATTTTTGATTATTTAATTGATTTCTGATTCAAATTTCCAATTTTAGTAGTCATCGATTTCTGACCAAATCGATTTTGTGCGTCTCACCGAATTTGGTTATCTAGTTATTTTGACCACCTCATCGCATCTTGCCGATTTTCAAGCCAAACTGATGTCTTAACTAATTATCAACAAATTAGCTAATTTTCGAGATGTTGATTTTCAAGTGGCCGATCCCAATGCTGTCAATTTCTAGATACCCATTTCGCGATGTCGATCTCTAAATGCCAAATTCAAAGTTGTTGACCTCGAAGATGTCGGCTTGTGATTAAACTTGCCTACTCTAACGTTGTCAATCTCTGAGTGTCCATTTCAAGATTATCGATTGCTTAGCTTCAATTTTGGGTATCCATTACTATGTTCCGACTTCTAACTTGTCATTTTTTAACAAATTACTAAGTTTCCATTATTTATTGGCAAAAGGACACCTTAAAGTGACAATATTTGTATACAACTCTCACTTTGGTGCTAAAATTTTTTGCCGATTCACTTAAGTGCCAAATTAGAGAAAAAAGATTGCTTAAGTGTTAATGGCGAGAGATCCCAGCAGAAATAAATACGTGGCATTTTTACTTAAAATAATTTAGTGACATGGGTTTTTAAAATAAAAAAATCAATTTTACAAAGAGTAAAACGTCGCTCGATCAACGTGATTGGAATGTCTTAAACTTATAGCACTTAAGTGATCACATTTTACAACTTATGGCACTTAAGTGATCACTTAAAAAAAAAAACTTAGCACCCAAACGATCATAATTTGCAACTTATGGCACTGAAAGTCACTCCACAAATTAGCTAAACAACGTTGTTTGTGCTTTGGAAGCTGACTAGGATCTTCACCGAGCCATGTAAGATTAGTTAATTAATAAAAAATTGTCACATATGATTTTTGGCTAGGTTCATTGGAGTTAGTACTAAAATAAACATTTTTCAAAAAAAAAAAAAAGCTCTTAAGTAAGCCGGAAAAAATTTAGGTACCCAAGTAAGTGTCATACACAAATATTATCATTTGAGGTGTTCTTCTGCCAGCATTTATATAAGAGCTACCAAAAGGTGAGCATGTTGTTAATTGGGAATGTGTTTTATAGATTGAGTGGTAGTTATATCGCAATAAATGGATGTCGATACCATTATCGATATGAAAAACATCATGACTCTAGCATGATATCATTTGTTATGAAATGTAAGTGAATGATGCCATGTGAGGAAGACGATAGAATTATAAAAAAAAATTCCTAAACATATTGCAATTGTGCCATCGGTTGGCCAAAATGGTCGAATGAACTAATTGATACAATTGTAAAATGTTTAGGACTAAATCGGATAAAAAAAGAGTTGAAAACTGAATTAACATGATTGCAGTGATGTAAGACTTTTTGGTAATTCTCCCGAGAAAGACCTTTGCCATAGCCCATTTGCCATAGAGTAAATTCCCTTGTATGAGTTTGTGTGAAACACTCCAAGAAAGACAAATGTTCTACCATTAAAGACGGATCTCTACAAGATTAGAGGGACATGAAAGTCTTGTAATTTATACAATATGTTGGCTATGTAGCCCAAGTTGGGGGAATATCAAAAAATCCTAAACTCATTGTACTTATGCCAATTTTAATTCTAACCTTTCATTCGATCAATTTAGTCTTGAATATTTTGACAATTCTCAATGTAGTCCATTTAGTCAATTTTTGCTAGAAACAGATATAAGGGATGCCGAAACTCTCAATATATATATATATATATATATATATATATATATATTAAAATTTTAATCCTTTTTTGTTCTTTTTTTTTATTCATAGGGCTTGTTGGGGTTCATTGACCTAGCCGACCACTATGCGAGGGCTCATGGCCCTCATGAGGTTGAGTGAGGGTTGTGAGGGCCGTGAGTCCTTGACATGGCTTTGCAACTCTCACCTAATGGCTGGCAATGGCTCGATATTCTCGCTTAGATATGGGCGAGGGTCATGAGTCCTAGCCCAGTGGTCGGTGGTGATTGTTTGGCCTTAGTTGGTGACTGACGGCCTTCTGCTTGCTTTAACATAACAAAAAAAAAAGACAAAAAAAAGAAAAAATAATAAAAATTCAAGTTAAAGTAAAAATTTCAAGAATTTCACCTTAACATTGATCCTACCATGTGAGACAGTTGGTGTCCCCATATTACAATTCTAGCCGAATTGCTCAGAATGACTACATTGATGAATTGTTTGTATGTTTCTGACTAAATTAGCTTGTTCTCACCATTTAAAAACTCAATTGTCCCACCGGGCGTGCCAAAAAGATGTTCGCGCGATCTGTGATCGGTATCTTTCACCGAAATTCGTACTTCGGTTTTTATTTAAAAGGGTTCTGCGGCTCTGTTCTGAATGAGAAAATGGACGAACTGCGTGAATGGGATAGTGACTAATGAAAGCGGGTGGAAATGATGAACGGCTACAATACTCCTACTTGCGGAAATTGGTAAGTAGATTACTGGAATATGAAACCCAGGTAATGAGTTGCGAGGAAAGTTAAAACTAAGCTGCGAACAACAACGAAAGCAACAAAACGTCAAGTGAAAACAGAGTATTTTTCTGGATGGTTGTTTTTCGATCCCTCCCTTTTTCCAGATACTTATTCTTCTTGTGCTCGTAACCGCTCGAGCAGTTTTTTCTTTAATTTCAAACATTCAAATTTCGGCACCATCGCTTGTCCTCCACGATCCTCAAAACTGATTCATGAAAAATGGAACTCATGCTCTTTGTGGCTATTTCGTTCACTTCCCATTTTTGAATATTCTCCTTTCACTCCGAAAAACCTGTTCGCGCGTTTTGCTTTGCACTTCCCGACCTTCGGCATGAAACTTTCGGGCTGTGCGATATGCCGAACTCAAGTATAGCGTTCCTTTCATTCGGGAATACCCCTTAACCTTCCCGAATGCTGCGTACGTCTCGGATAACAATGCATCGGCTTGTTATTCTGTTAAGGACATTTTCTTCTTGCCTTGACTATGTGAAGTTCCCTCAAATTACTTACAATGGACAAAAATGGAAAACGTGGGTTCGTCCTTTGATGTAACGTTTCCTTCTCACCGTACTTAGGGATTTATTGACGGTACCCTTTTTTGTCATCTCGAGACACCGATTTGGGCAGCAATTTTATGGTGTCAACACATGGATATCTGCTTCTCCCATTTTCCCATGCAAAATAAGACAAATTTTCATTGATTGAAGGCACCAACTTTCAGCACCCCTCCTGTTCACATGGGAAACTATCACATCATCTTCTTCGGCGTCCTTTTCTCCTCCTCCTCCTTTTTTGGTTTTCTTTTTGGTTGGTCTTTGCTCGTCCGTGGCTGTTCCTTTTCGCCGATGCTTGCTGCAGCTTTTGCTGTTGCTATTCTTGCTGTCGTTGCTCTCTTTCGCCTTCTTCTTTCGGCTGCTTGTAGGAGTCTATTGCTGCTTCTCTGTCTTCTTTCTAGGCAGCTCCCCACCGTCATTGCTGCAGCTTGTCTTTTGATTTTCGGCTACTGGAATTTACTACCTGCTGCTGCCTCTCTTTCTTTTTCTCTCGCTGCTGCCTCTCCTCTGCTCCTCTCGGCTACGCGTGAAGCTGTTGCCGCGTCTACTCTTCCTCATCTCGACTGAAGCTTCTCAGTTGATCTGTTGTTGCGTTGTTCTTCTCGGTCAACCACTGCTGCACGTCCTTGAATTTGCTGATGTTTTTCTGTTCCTCTGCCGCGACTCTGCTGCTGCCTGCTGCTTCCTTCAGCTGCGGCTACTTGAGCCACCGCACGCTCGGCCACCGCTCGGTCAAGCTGCGTTATGCACGAGCCAAGCCACATCCATCGCTCTAGCTTGTGATTGTCTTGCTTTGGTCTGAGCTTGTCGTCGTCCGTGGCCCGTGCTCACCGCCGTTTGTAACCCGAGCTCGTCGTCACTCGGCCGAGCTGCCTCGCCACCGTCGCTTATCCAAGTTCATTGTTCAACCGAGCTACGATCGTTCCGCTGTTCCCGAGCTCGAACTCGATTTTTGGGTGAGCACATTTCTAAACTTGACTTAGAATGTCAAGTATGCTAGGGACTGGTAGGGAAAATTTTATGATGAAAAATATTAAATTTCTCGGACGTCGAATGTCAATAAATTGCTGCTAGCCATAGGAGTAAATGGTCTTTGACAACTTTAGAAATTGCCATGTGCGTCGGACTATTGTCTTTGAACCTAGAAGACTTAGAATGGAAACCGGGTCCTGAAATGTGAGTTTTGTAACGTGCAATGCTTGGTTATTATATTCGATGTATTTGAGGTGAATTGTCTGCTCAGGTGAATAATCTTAGAATTGCATCTGGCAAAACTGACTTGCATGAGTATCTAAAATTCGAATCAATTGAGGATTTTGTGATGCTCATCATTGATCTACATACTGGCATGAGACATGTGCATTTGGCGGAGTGTGTAGAACCATGCGGGACGGCTCAGCAGTGTCTAGGGGGCCACTGGGAAAGCGGAGCGATAAGGAGGTGCCGATCGCAGTGTTAGTTGAGCCACGGTCGTTGCACTTGCGCCTGAACGTGCTCGCATGGGATGACTGGAGAAACAAGGATGCCAACTTCGGTGTGATTAGACACGGGTTGAGGCACAAGCCTGAGACGTCTATAACGTGACGGGGACCGGAAGTGCTATTGAGCTACGGGGACCTCAAGTGAATTATTGAGTATCTGCATTGGCATATGTATGATTTGAAGTTATAACATGCATGTGATTATTCACTCTCTGGCGCGAGACGTATACTGCTTTCTAAATTGAGTCTAGACGTGTGCTTGCTGAGTTTCGACTCACATTTTGTGGCTGATCGCCATTTCAGACCCTCGACCATAAACAGATTTTTCCCCGATATCCGAGAAGTCTGATTCGGAGGAGTGGCCCTTGCCAGAGGATGAGTAGTCCCGATGATGCCTAGATGGAGACTAGTGACTTTTTGGGTTTGGCCCGTTCTTTTTGATCTTGGCCAACTTATGTTTCTAGGTTCAGATGATTGTCTCCCTTCAGGTTGTATAGAACCTCTACTGTTATATGTTATGTATATTCGATTTTCTCTATCTCTCTCTCTATCCTGCATGTATGTTTGTTAGGGGTTGTGCACTTTCCGCTGTCGCTTTTGTTAGCCGTCATTTGGCCGTGACGAGTCTTGGGCCATCGCTAGTGTTGGCCAGGCGATGTTCGATTTTGACAGGAGACGAGATGTTGCGAGTCCGACGGGTCCAGGGCATGACAGAATATATAGATGTGCTTATTCCTGAATCCATAGTAATTTATGCCAAGTGTAGATTTATCATATTAATCAACGTGGATTCCGTATTGACTTGCCGCTTGGTATTTAAAAATTGACAGAGAGTTAGTTGGACCCTGAGGGGGCTTCGATATTCCCCTGGCTTCTATAGCAATGGCGATGTGCCGATGGGAGAGGTTATCGACCCATAGTGTAATAACGCGACTTTTGTATTGACAAGTTTTTGGTGCAAGAGTAGGGGTGTAGTGGTTACTTTTGACCCCCAACCCTCCTCCCAGGACAGGATTGATGCGTTGTATTCGTCTTTTTTATGCTTGTATTAATGAAGGAAAACTGCATGTTAAATTACTTAAACTTGTCAATTTCCTTCTTCATATGATGTGATTATTTCATTTTGCCTTCGCGTACCTAAAAGGAAAGAAAGAAGTTAATGAAATATTTTGCGTTGCGCAGGACGTTTTGAGACGTCATAATTTCAGTGCTATCATCAATGCCAAAATTTGCGATTCCCAATCACTATATATGTGTTGTGCAATCCGTGAGTGTGTCTCCAAAATGTATTCATCATTCAAATTTCGTGCGTATTGCTTATGTTTGGATTGGATCAATGGCTTTTAAATCTGTCTTTACGCGATATGCATTGAAGAGTAAGCATGTAGTTTTTGAAATCTTGTTGCTAAAACTATATTTTGAAGCAATTGATGCTGAATTTTTTTTGTAACACTAACAATAAAGATGTTAAGTCTCACGAATTAGAGAAATATTTGGGAAAAGAAAATTGTCTCTTTAGATAATAGAAGACAAGTTATAACTGAGCAAGTTCCTTCTCCCTCTGAAGAATCTTTTTCTAGTGAAGAAAGCAAGTACTTAGACGGAGGGAAAGAAAAGGAATAAGAAGGGTCTTTGGACCCCATTTTTTCACCCCCTATATTATTGATTTAGTGGATGATATGAAGACTTCTAATGATGCTATGTCTAGACCGGATGCCGAGATAAATCGCAATGGATCATGAGATAAATTTTTTTTTACTAATACCCGGTCATTAAGCTAATCTTCCTCCTAACACTAGAACTATAGGTTCCAAATGGGTGTTAAAAGGTAAAAAACAAAAAACAAAATGGCATCACAGATAAAGATAAGGCAAGATTGGGGGCTAAATTAAAAGGTTTAAAAAAGCTACTTTGGTGTTTGTTCTTAGGTAACGAGGTGTAACATCCCGAATTTCGCCTAGTTAATTAAAGGCGATAAAAATATTAGAGTCGAATTACTTGACATTAAAATGAAAATGTCATGTAGTTAATTGAGAGTCAATAGTGCTAATTTAATCTCTAGGATGAGAAATACCAAGTGATTATAGTACAAATATAATAACCGTGATTCTTTTTAATCGACTAGATGCTATCATGGTATTAGAATAGATATTGGTTATCATTAATTAAATATATCAAGAGGTCAATTAATGGATAATAATGTTAATTAGACCTCTAAAGTAAGATTATCAAGACTATAGAACAAATTGTAGTCTAATTTGGAGTTTAATGTGCATAATCAAATTACCACAGCAAAATGGACATTAAACCCCCTCTATGGCAAAAAATTCCTAGGAAATTGTGCCCAATTTTCACTGGATTACCTATTAGGATTCACCTTATAAGACTTCATGAACACTATTCATGCCACCCCTAAACTCCGATGAGATTTCATGCATGAACATGACTTTTCACTCAATCTTTCTCTTCCTCTTCTTCCCCTTAAGGTGATTGAGCCCCCTTCCCCTATTGTGCTCCTCTTGTCTTCACTTTTCACCCAAAAACCTCTCTTAAGAAAGTTCAAGTTGTTGTTGAAGTTTTAAGGCAAGTGTGTTCATCTTGGTGTTACATTATTTTGATCATATGATTGTTTGATTGAAGCATCATTTGTGATTTGATGGTACTTGTTATATGTTGTAACTAGAGGTTACATGCAGTCTATGTACTGGTTGTGGTCGGTTTTGGCAAGAAAAAATGGGAATTGGTCTTGCATGTACATCTTATGTTGCTCTTGTTCCGAATCTCTTATAACCTTTTGAGATTATCATTTTTATAGCCTTTTGTGGACAAATCTAGCCCAAACATAAAACGTAAAAGTTACTCAGGACACTTTAAAATAAACATAAATTAATTTTAAAATTTTTGGAGTTCATTTGGTCATCCAAAAATGCCCTGCACTTTCATGATTTTATGTGTGCTGAACCTGAGTCTGATCTAACCTTCTGTGATTGTGATTTTTTGTACTGTTTTGTATGAGCTTCTATTAACAGAGATAAAGACATAAAAGTTGAAGGCAACATCCCAAGCTATAACTTACAAAAATTTGAAATTTTTGGGACCCTTTAAATTGGGTAAAGGTCTAATCTTCCAATTGGTACTATACTGTTTCTGACGTCCATTTTTACTCTCAACTCCACAGTTTACTGCATCTTATACGTATTGGTCTAGACTTCATGCATGTTATAAAAGTTGTATATATAAGTCTTACTTACAACATGTTAAAATTTCGTGATTTTTGGGACTGTTTTACTTAGTGAAAAGTGAAAATTTCAATCAGTGTCCAAAACTAACGACTTTTTATGAGCAGCTTTTGTATTTTAAAGAAAAATCACATTTCCACAGTCCAAAAGAGGAAAAATTGTGAACTAAAGTTACTTAGCACACATTTAAATATCATCCTGCGAATTTTCATGATTTTACGAATTTAATTAATAAAAGTAATTAATGCAAATTGAATGCGTTCGTATCTGTTCAGCAATAGTTTTACACTGATTTGTGGTGTTTGGTTTAATAGTGTGCTAGTTATACTTGTGAGATTGATTCTTGTGCATAATGGAGTAGTAATGTGATGTTGAATGGTAATGTATCATGTACATCAGCATTTCATGTAAAGATCGGCATGCGTGTGTGCATAAAAGGGAAGCCCCTTTGTGTATAAGGGAAGCCATTACTGTGCGGTCAAGGAAGTCTCAAGATTTGAGATGCCCGGCGAGTGTTCTTGGAAGCTCTATATGCGGATTTGTGAGAAGTTTGTGGGCCTTGATGGATGAGAGAGAGAGTTCTGAAAATACTAAATGGAACTTGAATTAAAATCATATGCACATTTGTGATTACATAGCATACATTACATGAATGTCATTACTCATGATATGGGTGGTTATGTATATGTACTTGGGTACTATATATTGGGTTTGCAAATGGTAATTTGATTGAGGAATCTATGTATTGAATAGTGTAATAGTTAGATAATACATTTTGCTAGGCCTTGCTCACTTTTGTCGTTATTCAAATAAATAGCCATGAATGCATTGTTGTATTTATGGAGTGCCATTTTGTTTTAACTGCCGGACGAAGGATGTGATCTTCTCAAGGTCCACTGCCGCTTACATCAGCTACACATTCACCTTGTGGGTAGATATAGGACAAGGGCCTCTCGCTACTTTCCATTTCCTCGCTATGTGAGACGGGATCGTCAGATTTTAGGACCCTTGCGGTTTGTGGGTGATGGCGATGATGGCGGAAATGGCAGTGATAATGATGGAGGTGCTGATAGTAGTTCGGAGGACCATAGTGATCCCGAGGAAGTGGTGGAGGATTAGACAACATTCGTGTGTCTTGTGTCCATGTGGATAGGCAAAATTTTTTGTGTAGGATGGTGCTGCGTATTTGATAGGTTTTAGGAAGTCATCCAGGCCTAAGTGCTTCAAGGTAGTTTAATATGTAATCTGACTCCTTTAAGGCGTATGTTGTGTAGTCTTTAGTGCTTGTTTTTATGATGAAATTGACTTGTTGATTTTCTTCTGTTCGCGCTAATCTCGAAAATATAGTTAATGAAAATTTGAATTAGCAATGGAGTGCCTGGGCGCCGAGGCTCTCACACAAGGCTAATGGCAATTATCAAATGGATATTAAAACTGCATTTCTAAAAAGTGATTTAAATGAAGAATATAATGATTAATTGGAAGCCTATGCAGGAATTGGTCAGGAAGACAAAGTTTGTATATTATTGAGACTTCGTTGTTTTCGTGGAAAAAGAGTTATTTCCAAAAAAATATTTTTGAAGAAGTCATTTTTCAGGGAAATGACAACATTTTTTGATGTTCCGTTAAAACTTGAAAATTAACTAGAAAACATTTTCCATTGTTCGGTATGGAAAACAAGAAAATATTTTCCTCCATGCAATTTTTACAATGCTTTTCATTTTCATTTTCATTTTATTTTTTAATTTTAAAAAAATTGGTTTTTTGATTTTTTTTTCTTTTCTTTTATTTATTTTCCATTGTTCTTAAGCCTGTCACCGGTTGTCGCCCTTGTCGAAGACCGGCAGAGAAAGAAAAAAGAGAAGGAAAAAATTTAAAATTTTAGAACATTAAAATATTAAAAATTCAAAAAAAATTGAAAAATAACTAATGTGAAGGAGTAGAGGAAGGAAAGATGGGAGAAAATGTTTCCCTCTTTTCAAAAAGAGGAAAATATTTTTCTTGCTTTTGAATGTGTTTTTTTACGGGCATATATAATGTTTTCCTTGACTCATTTATTTTTGGTGAAATGAATGTCAAAAAATCCAAAAAAAAAAAAATATTTTCTTTGGAGTTGTTTCCTGCAAAAGAAACGGAGCCTGAATGGATAAAGTTGTGCACGGACGTAAACAAACACCTAGACAATTGTATAAAAAATAAGCTGGAGAAATTAAAAAACTGGCTTGAAATCTAACAAAGCTGAAAACTATGTTTTTGCAAAAGTCAAATAAGGAATGTGCCGTCATTACTCGTTACATTGATGAGCAGACTATATCTTATGTTAAAGATGTTTCGAAGTCACATTCGTTGGTCCTGTGGATGTGATTTTGGGGATTATGGTCATTAGAGAATATAACAAATAGTGTTTACTCAATTATGTTATATTATGCGTTATTCGGGATGTGAGTTTGGTTTCACAAAAATTTAAAAATCGAAGTCTACTAATGGACGGACTTCTGCTATGGGCGGTGGAGCGAGCGGCTGCTTAGTCATCTGAAAAACTATCAAGCATTGCATCATCTCCGAGTATACTGCTATGTCATTAGCCAGAAAAGAAATTATTTCGGCGAGGCGATTATTGAGAAATACTCCTTTACGGCATATCTCTCTGCTTCCTATGACTATTTATTATGACAATAAGAAAGCGATTTACGTAGCAGTTTACGACGGGGACTATGCACCAACCGATTTGATGGCCGATCCTCTTGCTAAGAGATCAACTTGTCAAACGCAATCAAAAGCCTTGAAGGAGCTGGGACTAGTGACAACTAGAGGACACCCTGCATGTAGCCTGTAGCCTACTCTTTGTATCATCGAATAGTTACAGTTCGAAAAGAATTTGAGTAGTTGTGATCCATAGAAATGTTGAAGCTGAGGTTACAATTACACGCGTTTAACATTTCAGATGCACCTTATATGGAGCTAGCGGGGGGTAGTAAGGTTTCGGAGGAAAATTCCATCTCGAAATGTACAGTGTTTTGACCGCAGAAGGGTAAAGATTGGACTTACTAATGGGGGTTGCGAACGCTCTTGATGAGATTTGCAGTCGCGAGTGCGGAAGCTAGGTCAATTCCTACGACAAAGGTTGTTTGTCTGCTAATTCTTTTAATCCTTTCCCGTGGTCCAATCCGAATATAGCTAAGTGTGCAGGTTCCTCTCATGAAAATGAAAGGAGAAACTGCTTCGGCAAGTTCGTGGGAGTATTGAAGAAAAAAGAAAACCTGAGGTCCAAAGTAAGAAATAGGCTAATGGAGGAGATCAATCTTTTGATCCCAGTAACGAGATGATGGGTGGGGTCTGCAGGTCTTCTCCAGACTCCATTATGCCCGCAGGCCATCGTCATCCACAATTAGTCATCGCTGCCTCTGCCATTGCCACCGCCACCCTCGTTCTCTCCATAATCTTCAAATTCATCTCCCACACTTCTTGAAGTACCATCTAATGAGTCCACCTCTTTGTCCGGTTCCACTCGGATACTGTATAGAGTCTCCCTGAATTCTACCCAATCCATATCAGTAATCTCTATGGGGTGATCGCAGAGACCACTGTCATCCTGGGAAAACAGAGTTACTTTGTGGCCTGGCCAAGAATACTCAACATCAACTACATTGGGACTGGTATTTCTTCCCGTATATTGCGCCCATGCCTTGTGCAGGGCTCTTGCAAGATCCTCGTAACTTGTCAGCTCAACAACATACACTTTGCCTACTTCGGAAATCTGTTTCAGTTGAGATGATGAGAATGGTAAAGCCAAATATATCGAAACCCCTTCCTCCTCCATAGTCACGAAGTGGCAGTTCTTTTGAATTCTTCCAAGTTAATGCCGTTATATCAATTGGTCTTTGATTTGCACCGCGGTAAGTGGCGATAAAGTGTGGCCAGGGATTCTCCTGATCTATATCAGATACTCGTGGCCTACTTAGAAGGTTCATCCACTCAGTATGGACAGCTTCCGCAAAGCTGTTGTATGCCGAGAATTCGTCAAGGTTTAAAGAGGCTATCACTTTTTCAGCTGGGGCCTCGTCAAGGTGCTCGGTTCTTGAAACTTTACAAACCTTGAAGACCGTTTGCTTCTCTGTAGTCTCCGTGTTCTCTTCATCTCCACTCGGGCCTCCATCTATCATTCTCACACGAATGAAGCATAGTGCATACTTGAATTCTTCCCAAACCATGGCTGTACTTATGGGATCCTCCCAACCAAAAAGGGTAATCCTGTAACCTGGCCAAGAACTTCCAATATCCACCGCGTCAGGACTAGGATTTCTTCCCCTATACCTTGCCCACTCAAAGTGCAGGACACGTGCAAGATCCTTATAGCTTCCCAAAGGACGAAGATCCGCTTCACCTACGGCCTTTTTTGCTTGATTATCTTCAATGAGATAAATGCTAACCAGATTATAGAACATGAGCACACGACTCGCAACTTTTCTGAATTCTTCCCATCTTAGCTCTCTTACTTCTATCTCAATGGGACTGCCATCTGCTTCACAATAAAGTGTGTCGAAGTTTGGCCATGGCTTGACTATGTCCACTTCCGGTTGTGGTGTTCTACCTGTGAGCTTCACCCACTCAGCATGTACAGCTTGCACAAAAGGTCCATAATCCAAGAATTCACTGAGCATGAGGGAAGCTATTTCATCTTGAATACCCTGATTGAGGACATTAATGATCTTAAACACTTTTCCATTTACGTCACCATCTTCCTCTTCCTCTTCCTCTTCCTCTTCATCATCTTCTTCTTCTTCTGTGGCCATGTCTTCCTCTTCGTCATCTTCTTCTTCCTCCTCTTCTAGGTTATCCACTTCCTCCTCTGGGTTGGACCTTGAACTGAAAGTAACGTACTCCCTGTGTAACATGCAAACTCACAGTAACAGAAACAACCAAATATGCATAGCTACAGTAAAATCCAATCAAAAAGTTTTATCTGACACTCTTCAGGCTAATCTCATCTATAAATGCACCTGGATGCACTCCACCCCTCCGCTCAGAAAACTGAGTATTACCGCATTTAGCTTGATTTACCTCTACCATCTTTATTGTCTTTTGAGTTGTTACTTGTGAGTTTGATCAATTTCTTCGAGGAGTTTTTATGTACATTACCAAATGAATGCGGAATAAATGAATGCAATGAGACTAGGATCAACGTTGAGCCAGCATCATCTCCTGCTCAGTGAGGGAGTTACGGAAGTGGTACCTGTGGCCGTAGGGACACCTGTCGCCGGCTAGGACCATCCTGAAGACCTCGGTCTCATCATGTGGGTGCCCGATGCCATGGGCAAACTGGTAGGGGTCGCCGTAGGGACATGTGCCTGTCTCTTGCCACTTGTTGCACAGCTCCATCTTGAACATCCTGTTGCGCGGAACAAGCGATCAAACAATAAATAGACAGAACAAGAAAATAAATCGGACACCAGATTTACGTGGTTCGGTCGTAGAGACCTACGTCCACGGGGAGAGCAGCAACGAATTCCACTATAGATCAAGCGATACACGGAGATTACAAATCACTCGAGTCACTCAAACACTCTCAGTGTTTCCCAAGCCCCAATTACATCAAATAACCCACAAGTATTTAGCCCCACAATTCCTCGCGAAATAATCTCTCAATCTCACAAAAGAATTGTACATAAATTCTTACCACAAGAATTTCTCGACTAGAACACAAAAGTTATTGATGTAATTCTTCCGGAGAAATCCACGTCAAGCACTCGCATAACAACGGCGCTTCAGACTTCTCCCTGGACGTGATATCACGAGTAAAGCCTTTGCACAGTAACAGCACTTTCCTTTAAGCACTCACGGCATCACTTGCATCACATCTGCAAGGCTCTCCCTCCAACCCTTGAGTACAATATTATATATATGCATGAAGTCCTCGTTTGACTTGTCAAGGAAGAAAACCCACACTTTTCCCTTTTGTTTATTTTCTTTGACCAAGTCAAAATCCAAAATCCTTATTGGACTTTCCTGCTTCAAACAAACGTAGGCTCCAACTATCACTAGGAAAGTAGATATTCTCCAACTTCGCATATCACCGAACAGGATATATGTTTCCATAGTGCATAGTTATTGGTATCCACAAATATTCAAATTTCGGACTTTCTTAAACCAACATGATATTAATCAAAACAAGAAATATCCAATTTGAAATATTCGAATTTTCGCTTCGGGCTCAAATTCGAGACATATTTTCAACAATCTCCACCTTGGCTCGACGTTTGAGTCAAGTCACAATCGCTTCGCTAATAAATCAAATTTTGCTACTACTCTCCCAACAGCCCCAATGGGCTCAACCGCCACAGATATCATCCAAGTCCAAGCCGCGCTTGAACTTCGCTATAATCGAGGACCGCATCAGAACACCAACTGCACATGCACCTTTAACTGCTCCACAAGGACTGTCTGACATAACCTCCTCTACCACAGATAAAACAAAACCATTGTTGCATCCATATCTGTCAGGAGATCGAACACGTACCTTGTCAATATCAGCAATTACGGCAACTGTTGGCTCTACAAGCTCCACCTCGCTACAAACACCATCTGTATCGATTACTGCGCTAGT
>JAGVVM010002497.1:0-25240 GCA_019149425.1 Psidium friedrichsthalianum
TCGGCTTATTTTCAATTCCAAAGATATGCACCATAAGAACTAGTTTACAAGCCTGAGCAATCAGCATAAGTCCTTCGATCATGAACATTTTACACTAATGGAGACTAGCAATGTCTGTATAAGTAATTACTACGCAAATAATTACTACCAACCGAAGTATAAATACATTTTAATTAAGTTTTAACCAATGAAATTTTCATAAATAACTTTTATATCGGTTATACTTTGAAACTCGTGTATTTTGTTTATGAAATGCTAAAAAGAGAGCATATTTCCCAAAATTCGATGATGTTTGATGTGCATTAAAGATTGTTCTTTCTATCTTTAGATTTACGAGGCACTGGATAATTGTGGCATTAAACAATCAGGAAATTGAATATCAGATTATGCCAACAACAATGCCGAGATACAAAACATGAGTAGTTATTTCGTATACCTTATGTGAGATATGTAACGTCCAATCACAAGGATACTTTAAACATATCACACTTCATCATTTCATTAAAACGTTCATTTGTTCATAATTGGCCAATGTGATAAAATCAAGGTCGCTTAATCTTCTTCTTGATGACAAAATGGAGAATTGCTCTAGGACAACTCATGATTTATAATTTTAGCTTTTGCACATCAAAGCTAGCATCATCCTCATAGTAAGAGTTACGAATTGTTTTTGTCACAGATCACCAAGCAAGATCATCAAAATCACAAAATTACAATGCACCCATAACATGGAACAATAGTGCACATAAATCAAAGCTCTCGATTATGAACCATCACAAATTTACATTTCCTCTCCAATCATACACCCTAAGATCAATTTAGACCCATCAATTCATGATCCGGGCACAAACTTGGTGGCGTAGACCCAAGCGTTGTTGGCCACAGGGTTGTCTAGGTGGTCCAACAGGTTCTCAAGCGGGCCCTTCCCGGTCACGATGGCCTGAACGAAGAACCCGAACATCGAGAACATGGCCAACCTCCCATTCTTGATCTCCTTCACCTTGAGCTCGGCGAACGAGACCGGGTCGTCGGCGAGGCCTAGGGGGTCGAAGTACTGGCCGCCGGGGTAGAGGTCGTTGCCCTCTCCGACGCCGGGGAGCCCGTTGATTCTGAAGCCCTCGACGAGGCCCATCAGGACGACTTGGAAGCCGAGGACGGCGAGGATGCTCTGGGCGTGGACGAGGTTGGGGTTGCCCAGATAGTCAAGGCCTCCCTCGGAGAAGATCTGGGCCCCAGCCTTGAACCAGACCGGCTCCTTGAAGTCGACCCGGACCCATTTCTCTAGGACCTCGGGGGTGATGCAGCCCAGGGCTCCAAGCATAGCCCAACGCCCATGGATGACCTGATTTTTCAACATCAACCGAACCATTGTCTCAGGAGGACTAATCTCTTTCTCAATGGAAATTTCAGAACTTTCTTGTGCAAATATGAAGCTGACCAGGAATAACATATCTCGAAATCAATTAAAGACTAACACTAGATCCTTGGACCGCGCGACAAAGCTTACAAAAACTGCTAAATAAGTAGTTTTTTTTTTCCCTAAAAAGAAGAGTGAATAGGACTCGAACTCACGACCTCTGCATTTTTCAAAACAAGAACACTAGATCTCGCGCAAAGCAGCATGAATTGAAAGCGCAACCGTGACTCCATTAACGTGATATCATTTTCTCTAGTGGGTTGCGAAAAGCAGGAGATCGTTCTCCCTCTCTCTTTTACACGATAAAAGAGTTTGATGGTTTGTTTTTTAACCTCAAGAGCCCTGTTTCGGGCAAAAGCCTCGGGGTCAGCGGACAAACCAGCGGTGTCCCAGCCATAATCACCGGGGAATTCGCCGGTGAGGTAGGAAGGAGTCTGAGCAGAGAATGGTCCCAAGTACTTCACTCTGTCAGGTCCATACCACAGCTCATTTCCCTGTTCATCAAACAAGAGACAAGACCCAGCAACATCATAAGCAAAATGCTACATCAGCCAATGACCCACAAAAACAAAATCAAAACCAGATTCATGGGCAAGTGAGCCTGATTGAGAAGAGACATTAGTAGTAGTACCATGGTGTACTTGCCGGTGCCCATGGAGACAACATCTCTAAGAGCATTAGAGGATGATCTGGATTGGCCGAGGAATGGGGAGGGTCTGAGGACAGTGGTGGCTGCTGCTGTTCCCATGGAAGCCATGTCTGACGAAGAAGAACCTCTAGCTTAACTTGTGCCTCCGCGGAAAGCTTTTGAGATTTGAAGCCTTTGAGAGTGCTTGTCAGGCTCGACGATGTGTGTGGTTGAAGAAGATGGGTATATGAGCGTGGGTGCCCCCGCACAAACAAAGGAGACACAGAACCAAAACTGGTGGCCAGAAATTCGGGGACTTGGCGAGCCGTGTCGTGGTGGGGATGGAGAGGTCTGAATCAGCCAATAGGAATGCTTCGATAGATTGAAGAATCTCCTCGTCATATCCTTCTATCCACATATTATCTTGTCCGTCAATAGATATTTCTTTTTACCTGGAAATAACGAATGGCGTTTTCCACGGCAAATCATACCAAAACCTCATTTTTCATAGGGTGTCATAAAGAGTTTATTTGATACCTCATTTTTCATAGGGTGTCATAAAGAGTTTATTTGATGCTTGTGACACGGGCAGGTTGTTTCGCGTCCCTCGTTTGATGCGGAGGATCGTGGGAGATCGAACAAGTTGGATTTTGGGATCCTCTCACACTCGTATAACTTTGAAGTGGTGCTTGTTGATGTCAACATAGTAAATAAGCGATGTAGATGGTACTAGACAACTGGGTCGCTGGGAATAGTGTTAGGACAGTTTGTGCTAGGAGTTCTAGGATTAAACATAATACATCCCTTAAGAGCTATGAATGCGAAGTTGGCCTCCCATGTACAAACTGGTCGAGAGTTGATGCTGCTCTTCTGATGAGGTCATGGTAGGCCGAAATCAATTGTAGTGTCTATATTGACCTGTGCTCGCTTGATACAAAAAGGATGCCCGAGCTAAGCCGAGCATGGTAGTATCCAATATGGAAAAGATATTCACCTAAGTGTTCCATGGGACAACAAGGAACAAAACTGGCCTGATGGCAGACTACTCGCTAGGAACCTCACGAGCCATCCTTCGGCTAAGGAAAATGCCGGCCTGTGACACTTGCATGTGTCTCAACTTATTTAGCTATTTGACCGAACACTCCTAATATTATTTGTATGCAACTATTGAGTTTCCCACGGATCATTGAGTGTGAACTATTAAGGAAGTGGCAAGGCATGAAGAGATGACCAGCAGTCATTTTCTTCATTTATCCTCATATCATGTATGCATCTAGTTATTAGCTTTAGTAGTGAACTCAAGTGCCAAAGGAAGGGGACATCACGGATTCGTCTATTATTCCGCAATCCAGTCATCGAAAACTTGATACTATCATGTCATAATTGTAGGCAAATGCGCATTAAATCATCATTGGTTCTAAGTCAAAATGCAGATATTGGTCTTTTGAGATAAGTCCTGACCTCTTTCATTTCCTCATTCACACCCGACTGAGCTCTCACCTATGTTTTGGCCACTTGTCGCATTTCTGAAAATAATAATATGGATACGCAATTATAACGCAATACAAATGCTTGAAGGTAAATGGAGGGCAATTTCACATATGGAGCAGATGACCAAGAATTCAAAAAGTTTTTGAGTGGAAGGACGGTATATAGAAAATTAAACCATTTCCAACGCCACACCCTCTGTTAAACTTGGGAGATAATTACTCAAAATCTCAGCATATGCTCATACGAGTATTAGCAATTCGCATTACCCATACTAACCACATCTGGATTTCTTAAGCACTTATGATGAAGGAAAGAGCCAAGTCCAAGCAACAAGCACAATAGATAGTAGACACCATTGCAAGATAATCCTCTCCTGCATAAGCCATGTATTCACTCAAATTTACATAATCTCCTCATTGCTAATACTATACACTACTCAACAAACTCAGAGATGGGGATTCCTGACAACAGCCTTAGAAGACCGTCCTGCGAAAACAGAGCAACTCTGGCATCCCCTGAACTGTGGTAAGAGCATGAAAAATCGAACACATTGACTTGTATTCATCAATCAAGAAGCATACATGTCAAAGTTTATTATGCACTGCTTCTCACTGTGGTATGGACGCAACATGCTAAGGCACTGGTGACAAGGCCTAGAACCATTGTATCTCACCTTCTCAATGCACCATAGTTTCTCGTTACCTAGGAACCGAAAACAGAGCAGTCAATTCCAACTGTAATATATCAACATTGCAAACAGGCTCTACATCTTATCCACCTTCACAAGGTCCATTCATACAAAGGGACGCATAGACTTTCGACTGTTGTTTCAGATGCATCATATAGGGATACAGTGGAGCTTAATGAGTGAAACATTTTCGGCTGTAGTTTATCTATCCATGAAAACAAAAAAATGTAGCTATAGATGCGTCACATGAATCAGGTTCTTCATTCCTTCACGTATCTCCATATAATGAAAGATTAAAAGAGACATTCTATTAAAATATTAAATCACTTGGCATGCTAATGACAGCTTCATGGGCACTCTCATTATGGTACAGCAACCACATTAAGCTTATTTTGAATTATCAATTACTTCCTAGAACTGCCAGAATCCTTCAACGCTACGTGTACACAACGCAGACCACATAGAGATGACAAATCTAGCAAATACAAGGTACAAGTATCATTGTTTTTTGTGAATAGAAAGACAGATGGCTATAAAGAATGATGTACTTCAGCTATTTAACTAATACGAGTCTCTTTTCTAAGTCAAAATTAAAGCGTAAATTAGCAAAGAATTACGCGGGCTTTTTGCGCTATTTCGTAGATCAGCAATTATCAGTCTGATTATAAAGCCTTAATGAGCAAACAAAAAGCAATAGACTTCAACACTGAGGACATTCATCTTCAAAAGCAGAGGATAGACTTCATAACACTTTGAGATATAGATAGTTTAATTTACTTAGAGTATCAATCACTCTCAAGACTATGAGAACTACTTACCCTGGTTTGCAACTTTTTTGGTCTCTTTCCCACATCATCGTCGTCATCTTCGTCGTCGTCGTCATTATTGCTCAAGAGCATTCTGTTAATTGAAGAATTGTCAGTTTTTCTGCCACGCTTGGAAGATGCTCCTGTACCTCTACCCCTTCCCCGTGGAGCAGCTCTTTTACGTCCTTTTCCTTGCATATTCTCATCACTTCCCTTTAAAGACAAAAATTATGGGGAAATTCATGGTTAACATGAGGCAATGCTAATTGGCCAAAAAAAGACCAAGCAACTTTGCAACAAGGCACAGTCAGACCAACAAAAGAATATTCTAATTTATTGACTCAATATGCCCATCCCAGTCATATGTTTTTAAGATTGATTGATACGCACTGGCATAAGTTGGAACAAGACACTATTCTCATCCAAATGGACATTAATTTTGAATAGGTAACTAGTAAAGATCAAATATACAGAAACTCAACAAGGTAAAGCAAACATAAAGCTCATGTTCATGGTGGCCTGTTTATGGGGAAGCATATGCTGACCCTATGGAAGAATCTATTCATAGGGAGAAAAGGCACTCTTTCTTACTGAGCTTTCCATGGGATCCTTGCTCACATGTCTTCCCATTTCTTCACTAGAGGCAGAACTTAAATTGTCCTCATCATCAAGAATACTTCTGGCAGCATTTTTTGCTGCCCCTGCTGCAGAGGTGCTGTAGCAAGAGAAAACGAACGTAGAAAATTATCCTAGTAGATCACCGAGAGCTAGTATACTACTATCTGCACACAAGAAATACATCCTCCCTATATATGGCTTTATAAAACACCGGCTGCAAGAGAGGCATCCCATCATGTAAAGTCAACTTTGATCGCATGGTCAGATCACTTGAGGACACAAATAATCTTTAGATAGGTGACTCACAATATGGTAAATTGGAGTTTGACTACTTTTATCCGTAAGCTCAAGTTCATGACTACATCTGCTTCTAACCTTTCACGACGGCGAGATCCCAAAGCTGAATCAAGAGTAGTCTGCTTCAAACTGGATCCTCTCCCCTGCCCCTTGCTCTTGTAGAAGTTTTCCCTCTTCCAAGATCTGAAGTAGCATGGGAGGATCTAGAAACTCCCAATGATCCCCTCCGGCCTCTGGTGGCAGATTTTGAGATCTCTACTGTGTCCTCATCATCGCTAAAAGAAACCGTGCTTCCTATTCCTGCAGCACTCCTATTTCTAGCAGCCTAGGCAGAATATAACATGAAAACTTTAGCACTTAATGGCTCCGCAGAGAAACTCACAAGAATCAAAGGAGGATATTCAACTTATGATCCTCAACAGTGTTTAGCAAGCTAGAGCTAGATTTACCTCCACAGATGTTGCAGTGGATGTCCTATGTGGGGTGTCACTGGGATGTACAGAACGTTCCTTAACGCGATCCTGATAATGAAGAATAACCGTTAGAATGAAGTTCCCTGTAAAGGAAAAAAGCATCAACATTTACTTTAGGCAGCACGTGGCAGGAAGAAGATGAGTTAAAAAGAGCTTTGTCCTACTGTCTCTGGGAATTAATACCAACAAAGCAAAAAATAATGCTCAAGACTCCATCCAAGCTCCCAGTTTCTCTCATTAAAATGCACATCTGTAAGTGCTGAAAATACCTTACAATAAGACATACAAGAAACTCCTGCTTTACTCTAATAACAGCCACAATCACTGCAGAATGTCAAAGCCTGACTACAGACTGAACCAAATGAAGGCTAAAGCCCCAATAAGTTGGAAGAATTCCACACATAAATGGTTGGATAACACTAGATTGATCACACAGTTGCAATAGATAACTTCTTGCCTCCAAACACTCGCCGACTTTAAGAATTAGATGCTCTCCTCACAGTTCAAGGTATCGGAATCCCTAGCAATTTTTTCCTGCACATGTTCATAAGCAGAACAGTACCGGCACATAAGCGTAACAGAAACATAACATTCACATAGTAGCATGAGCAACTGAGAAACTGTCAGAAGACACAATTATTGGCCAAGTAAATGACAGTTTAGAGTGATATCTCGGCAGTAACAAAAGCAGGATATAATACTTACACGAGTTTCTTCAAGATTTAGTTGCACGCAAGAATAAAATGCCATTTTATCATCCTTATTGACAAATTCATGTAACGCTTTATCCAGATCATTGACTGGAAGTATCTCCATTTTCTGCAAGATATAACAGCATATCAAACTGTGTATGGCTATGTAGACTAAGAGACTTAATATCTATCAGCATGTCTTTCTAAGCACATGTTATTATTATGGATTTCACTGGTGGCCATAAGAGATCCATAAAATATGATAATTCATTTGAAAGCATAAAAAATCAAATCTACCAGATTATTCTCGGCAACAAGCGCCTCTATGTTTTGTTGATTTAGCTCCTCAGGGCGAAGTCGCTCAGAATCATCAAATTTTGCTGCAGATCAGGAAGACAAACAATTTAAATAGCTCATAAGATGATAAAATACTGTTGAGAATCAGTGCTTTACCAATACAATTATTGTTGAGCATACAATATGTCTTGCAATTAGAGAGGGCAAAAATAGAATTGGGTCTAGGAATTATCCATTTGACAAGTCATTTCTTCATTCAAAGGCTAATAAAAGTAGGGGTGAGCATGGTGCCAGGGTAGAACCTGGAACCTGAAGAACCGGACCGATGGAACGGTCGGTTCCAGGTTCCAAGGTATGGAGGGTAGGTTCCAGGTTCCAAAAATTAAGGAACCTGTTCTAACGGGTAGGTCCAGGTTCTAGGTAGGTGGAACCTGGAACCGGAACCTGGACCCTGAACCCTGGAGCAAGTTTTATATATATATATATATTTTTTTTTGCATATGTCTTTGCGTCATCCTGCGGTATTCCATAATATCCAATGCTGAGTGTGTAATACAGAATCACTTTATCATTAAGACTTTTACTTTGTTAATGTTTCATATTTTTCGTCTCTAAATATGAGTTGTGGTCAATGAATTTTAGCAGTTGGTGACGGTCATTAAATGTGATTATTCACTGTAATCGTTCAACTAAAAATACATGTGGAACCTGGGTAGAACCTGGAACCGACCCTGGAACCTGTGACAGGGTAGGTTCTAGGTTCCAAGATATGCAGGGTAGGTTCCAGGTTCCACAAAATAAGGAACCTGTATAAACGGGTAGGTTCCAGGTTCCAGGTTCCAGGTAGAACATGTACGGAACCTGGAACCGCTCACCCCTAAATAAAAGGTATGCATATATTGACTGAAAAATAAGGACAAGAACATAGCCTACTAAAATCATTTAACTCCACTCGTCAAAAGATCAGTACCACTTTCACTCCGACCCTTTCTTGAAGCCTTAGAGAAGATTAAGATATCTTGAGGATTAGCAACCTACAAAGAAAGAATTCATTACTCCTGTTTTGGCAGCGCTGCCAAAGACTACACAGTGTGCACCTTCTAATATGCATTTACCTTTCCAACATATTTTTGTCCAAACCTCTGAGGATTTATCGTCATAAATCCAGAGTAATCCACCTGCCACATGAATGAGGAGTTTAAAATTCACTCTGAGAATGCATACATAGTGGAAGATATCAGTTCTAATCTGATTAGAATCATCCTAGTGCTCCACCTCCATGAACAGAATCAAAAGCAGTGACAGAAAAGAGGATTTTCTGTGCCGAAAGGAAAGGTACCAAGAACTGACCTATGACAAATAGCAAGAGGAAAAGAATAGGTAGAAATAATTGAAAGAGAGAGCTCAGGCTCTCCTGGATCAGCCAAGTGCCGGCGAACTTGATTTTTATGGCCAAGTTGAGAAGGACAAGTAGTACCAACAGAAAAAGGAGGAGATTACCTTTATCCGTATTAATGGAAGTTTCAGCTCAGACGTATTAGCTCCCTGTTTGCTGGACTTCTCAACCAGATTTCTGACCTGAGAAAGTTGCAAGTTATGCGTTGACATAGAAGCTCCCAAAAAGCACATCACTGGCAGCAAATTGCCACAAGCAACAAAGGAGTGAAAATAGGAGAGAAATCCGACAAAGTACTGCTTCTACTCCCAAGAGGCAAAAGATGTACCACTTTGTCCAGATGCTCAAGAATTGAATTCTGATCATTCGGATCAATGTCAGTAACATCCTTCAACACGACCTGTACCATCCCCATTATATAGTTAACATGGAGCTTTTGCAAATAAAAGAAATCACATGGAGGTACCTCTGCATATTCAAAAGGCCTGATTGAGGTCAAAGGAATCTTGGTTGGTCGGTACTGATTACCCTATTTGACAATACATTAATTTCATTACATGATACTGTGTACGAGGAAAGGTACCCATTAAAACTTCAAAATACACAGTTTGACAATTTTGTTCGCATTCAAATCCACCTTAATTTCAAGAAGAAGTACATGCTTTGGTTTAGATTCTCCATCAATCAACGATGTTGCAATAGATGAACCTGGCTGTGTGATGTGAAATCCCATCCCAGGAACTTCCTGTCACAACAAGATCCATTTTGTAATATAGGTATTATGAATCACAGTTCAGAAGAAATCAAGTGATGAGAAGTATTCATTTGACTCGCACCTGAGGGTCAACTATACATTCATGTTCATGGCCCCATACTATAAAATCCAGGAAGCGTGGTAAGAAGTGCTCATTTATTGCATTCTTAGGATTGTTTTCACTCTGCCAAACCATTCCATACAAGCACGAAGTTTCATATGATGATAGGGATGGCAAGAAACAGCATGTAAATGACTAGCAGGTGCAAGAATGAATTTGGGCAGCTAACATCAACATATTTAAACATTTTTTTTTATGCATTCTTGATGCAAAAATTTCCAAGAGCAAGGCATAACCTGTTTTGATGAAGGACAAGAATGTTAAACCAGTCTGAAACTTGACACCCTTCCTGAGTTCGTTCGGGCCGCATCCACTGGATAGCATGAGGCGTCTGAGAACAACCCATGACATCTATGTGAGATTTGACAATCATTCAGCCAACAAAAGAAGACAGGGAAACTGTCCTTCATTACTATTGTTTACTCTTTTATCAATTCTGTGGACTTGATCACCACATTCACCCCCACCCCCTAAAAAAAAAAAAAAAAAACAACGGCAGAGAAAGGGGTACACAAATCCCAACTGCCAAGACATTTCCAAACCATAGAGATGTCAGCTTTCATGAGAAGATACCTGAAACATTCTATTGAGTCGTTCATCCCTAATGTTGCCAAGACCATAAAGGGCTACAGTTGTTGAACCCTGCATAGTTTTCAAGAGTTTCATGTGATGGTGATAACTCTGTCAGGCTGACACTCCAATAAGTTAAAAACAGTTTTGCTCACAAACCTTCCTTATAAGAATTGGGCTAAGAGTAATCTCTCCGACACCAGAACCACCAAGGACCATTTTCCCAAAATAGTTCACAAGATTGCATGTGGACAGAATATCAATGGCAGAAAGATTATCCTGTTGAGAGTCACCACCAAAAGTAACTGGTGATCACATCAACCACAAGTCTATAGCTACAAAACTACCAAGGATCAATACCATCTACCAGCCCACCACATTCAGCAGGTTTAGAACAAGAAGGGAGAGAAGCCTTGCTGATGCCAAGGAAAAAAAGAGAATCGACGAAGACAAGATTGCCAGCTTGACTAAACCCAAATTTAACAACTTCGGCAGTTCCTGTGGTGGTCTTTAGCTTACAGAAATATTACCCTTCCCCACGTAAACACTTAAACTAAGAATGAACTTTAGATCAGCAGACCAGTGGTAAACTTGAGAAGTGAACTCTGTGAGAACCCAAACAAAAAATGCAAGCGCACTTAATAAAGGTGTTTAAGCCACAAAGGTGGTCTTAAAACCAATAATCATGCAGTCAAACCAAAACCATACAAAGCACAGCAACCTGTGATCCTAGGAAAGTTATACCCATCAAATGGTAATCTCTAACACAATACATGCAATTAATTGAAAAGAACAGGGCATTTTAAAGTCCCATTCTTGTATCGCACGTGTAAGTATGTATCTCTATGAGAGGGCAATTTTCAAGCTCTTTCAGATTCCCTCTTAATTGGAAACCAAGGAGCCTGGACAGAAGTTTGACGATATTGGTGCCATGATAAATCTTTAAAAAAAAAAAAAGGACATATCCAGCATTACAACAAATATTCATGACGTAGAGGCCCCACACTGTACATTATAAACAAACACCTGATCTGACTTTTTAGTGGAAAACTTACTCTTAATTCACCGTTCAATTTAGACAAGAGCTTAGGCATATTGCACCTCCCAACAAATATGATATATAAACACAAAAACATGCAGAAAGCATTTAGCCGCTCATTACATACCACTCCAGCCGGATCATCATGATTTCCATGAATGCTGAAGACTGGCAAGCCGACATTGAAGTGAGGGTCTTCATAATTTACATGGCCGAATCTGCGAAGACAAAAGTGATCTATTATAGACATAAGATCAACACTTAAACTATATGCACAATTCGTACAGAAAAAATGGTGCACATGGTGTTATCCTACTTTTTCTTTTTCTTTTTTTCCCTTTTCAAGGGAGTTGGTTTCGACTTTTTCTCATCTCTCATGTAAAATGAGGTTGGTACAATTAAATCATGCAGCATGGCCTTCATTATTGTCCATTCCTCCAACAAATAAACAAACAGAGCCATCATGTGTGAAACAATAATTACATATTTTGAAAATTTACGGTCTGGTCGCTAACAACTTCAAATTGCACTGGCCGGTCGTTGAGACAATAGCGACGGAGAATCTCAATGGCCTTTACTAATGTTGATCTTGAGGGTTTGTTCTCATGGAAAAGATCGCCACCTAGAAGTAAGAAATCCACCTGATGGAAGTACAGAAAATGCCAACAATTCAGACAAAAGGATAACATATGCGAGTAGCCAAAAAGACTTTTGTTAGAGATGTTCTTTTGAGAACGACTCGAAATTTGGGGAACCGACTATTGGTCCCAAAAGCAAACAAAAAACTTTATCATGCAAATGTGAATGCATATTCTTAATCCTTTTCCCAGGTAGACAAGATATAGCATCTGCGGCATCAATTAAGTGTGGACTATTGGCTTGATGGACAACTACTACTCGATCCAGGGTATTTAGCCATAAGCAGTAGCAATTGGAAATATTTACAGCCACTAAAGATATACCATGCAGAAGAAAAAAGTACAACCTTCCATGGACTAGTTTGAAACGTGTAAAACAGCAAGGTGATAAAATTGTGGTATATAAGACAAATAGGATTATGATAAGAGACCTTCTTTTTCTCAGCTATAGAGCAGATCTCTTCGAATGCCTGGAAGGAATCATGCCGCCGCACTTCATCCTTCTCCATGTAACCCAGATGACAGTCTGTAGCCACGAGTATCCGAAGCGTGTTGCTGGCATCCTCCCTGAAATTGGAGGAAACTATCGCACTATTGGATCAACTTAAGGCACAATGAATAAAGATCCAGAAAACTTTATAGTGAAGCAATGACCTCTGCTATTGTATCTCTCCCTACCAGCAACCAAACCGAATAAAAGCAGAAACAGTCATACCTCGTCAAGTCTCCCATGCTTACAGAATTCCCAACACCGCCTATGATATCAGCACTGCAAAAACACCTCAGACGAGTGGACAGTGTCAGTACAAAACAAAACGATCATCATTACACTCGCAAAACCCAGATGCTTTGGAAGAGGAAATCAACGCAAGAAACGTGCAATCATCGAACAGTGACTTCGATTAAGAAACGGAGGGAAGTCCAAAAGCCCTAGGAGACGGTTTGCCACCCCCAATAACCGAAATGGCAAAGCAGAAACCATCGCAGAACTTGGAGAGGTGAAAACGCGAAGCTAAACAGAACGCGCTCATTGTTCAATCATAGAGGAAGTACTTCGAAAAGAGACGAGCCAAGAACGGTAGTGAGTCCTGAGTTTCGTCGTCGCAACCTGTTCACTTGATGGTTAGCTTGGTTTTCCGAGGCGAAATTGGAGGTAGTCGAAATCAGCGACTTCCGATGTGAAGAAGGGCTGAAACAGGACGGTGAGTCGAGAGGAAGACGGTGGAGTCGGAGCAGAGAAGTGGTGGCGGGGAAATTTCAAAAGCGCAGGGGGGCGGGGGGCGGGGGGGGGAGCGGAGACGCCGGTCGAGGGCTCGCGCGTCGTCTAAGGAGGTTGCCCGTCCGAGAGAGCGGTCGTCAGAGATGACGGGCCCAATTGTATTGGGCCTTGAGAGAGGAATCATTAGGCCATGTTCAGAAAACCCCTAAGCAGCGTTTGTTTGCCCGCATGCGTATAATTTGGCATTTAACGACATCCTCCGGTCGGATATTTGAGTATAAAATGCCGAATAAGAAATCCGGGGCAGGGGTGGGACAAAGCTAGATTGGATAGAAAAAAAGTTTGAAAAATAACTTCACAAACCTTGTCTTCCAACGGTAGTGATAGAGTGATGCATCCACATATTGCTTCGTCAGTCAATGCGTGAGGACCACCACCACAAGATCATTGTCATTTCCGACCACTGTGCGATTGTCGTTTGCAACAATGGCCGATCGTTATCTGGCTAGCCGATCGCCTCCATGACGGTCTGTCACCATTGATTCTCATTGGGCAAGTCGTTATCCTCCTCCTCCTCGTCAAAGCCCAAGCTCGACCAGCAACGTTGAACCTTGGATCTTGAATCTAAGTTTGACCAAGCCGATCTATCCAATGCTGTCCTAACATGGTCCACTTCGACAGAGATCCTTGACGTGGTTTCAATTGCGACGATGCAGATCCATAATGGTTTCTAATTGAACTGCAGGTTTTCTTCGGTAGTTGGTGTTCTGGGCACTTGAATCAACCAATAGGTTTATTGGTGCTATGGTCAAGCATTGATCGAGAAGAAATTTGAGAGTTTTTTTTTCTTGTAATGTTGTATTAATTTTTCCGATCCTTAATTCTTTTCTTTTTTTCGAGCTGTTTGGTAACACTGAGAAAGCTTCTTCTTTCCGATGAAGTTTTAAGGGACCATTGCTCTTTCCGAGTGGATTTGCAACAGAATGCATTACACTATGGCATCATGTAATGGGGAAAAAGAGAGTTAAAGGTCAAAAATGGAAGGTAAGATGAAAAAGAAGTGCTCATTGCAATTATGTAGAAAGATGATAGACTCGGAGTTTCGTCTCGGTATTTAATCTTAAACGAGAAGCGTAAGGAATAGAATGATATTTAATTCTCATTGGTGATCACCATTCTAGATTTAGGCAGATGCCACCAAGCTATGTCATAGCTTGGCGTGATGGTTGTGGATGTCATCACCATTATTTGTAGGAGGCCACCGACATGGATAGCACATCTTCATATTCATATTATATCTAGATATTTAAGAAATATATCATGTTATTTTTCACAATCTGAATGATTTCTAGTCCCATCTTATTCTAACACATGTCAATTTGTGTTCGGATAGCCAAACGCAATGTAACTATCTATGGTGGATATTTGAGTGCTAGCTAGGATAAGATGCATATCATGCATATGATGTAATTGATTGTTCCTGCCATATCAATCATGTAACTAAAATAAAATCCATGTTCCCATAGCATTGAGTTACCAAGGCAAAAATAATTTAACTAGGCATTAGATCTTAATAAATTTTTTTCCTTTTGCACCTTAGCGTTCTCATTCAACAAAGATCAGTTCTTAGGACATTATTAAAAGTGATGCATATCTCATAGGATTGAACCGGTCCTAGGTGGGTCTATTCTTGATCTAGAATTGAGAACCGAACTTGTGACCTTCAACTTGTTGATTTTGGTCCGGTTCTACTCGGGAACCGACCAAGTCACAGATTTTGAGCCCCATTTCCTCTTTGCCATTCTTGCCTTCCTCCACCACCGTATCCCCCACGATCTCCTTCTTCACAACCGTAAAGAACGTATCTTTCTTCAAAAAATACAATCTTTATTGTATTTCACTCGTGCCCTTTAGCTGATAAGCTCTCACTTGATTATAAATCTTCCAACTTGCACCAGAATCAGACAATTTGCAAAAGATTCAAGCAAAAAAAAAAAAATGAGAAGCTCATACGGAGAAAAAATTTCCTTTTCTTCCACAAGGTCGAGGAATCGAGGATCCAACTTTTTTTTTTTTTTAGCAGAAACAAATCACCAACAGGAAAGGAAGAGGGCGAGAGATGTGGATGACTGACTTGAAAAGGGGTCAAGCGATTGCGGATTCAGCTCAGACTTGAACGACTCTGCCTCATCCACAGACGAGCAAACTTGGTCGCCAGCAGGATCTAGCACAACAGCTTTTCCTCGATTCGCTTCTCTTCCGGAGTAGCCATTCTTGGAGCTCGTGCTGGCAAGCTCGAGTTGGCAATTCAATGCTCTGACCGGGATTGATAGCAAATCGAAGGCATTCTACCGAGACGTTGGTCTCCGTTCGTGGGTGTGATGGTTCTTGTGTTTTGGGTGAAAAACCAGTTTTACCTAGGAACGAGTTCTAGGGCACAACCGGCAGTTCAGCCTTGGAACAGAAAATCAAACTGGTTCTCTCTGGAACCAACCTTGAACCGGTCGGTCCATGCCGGTTCGGTCTAGTCTCCTAAAAATCTCACCACCAAGTACTGACGAGACGAAACACACGGCATCTTGATTGCCCAAGAAATAAGGATCGTGAGGTCTACTTACTCCTTTCATTATTTTCCGCTACTTCATTATCTGTTTGCTATGAAAGTGCCTTAAACCGTGGAATTTACTAGAACTTATGATCGGCATCCTCTTATGCTCCGAACCCAAAATGGTCGTACGATGTTGCCCACGTTCATGATGGATATCAACAAATTTTGTGGACAGAGACGAACATCATGGGAAATGCGCATGCCGCGGGACAAGAATCCTGGAATTAATACGGATTCAATGAATTTTCGGAAAGCAAGAAGGAATTTATTTCTGTGCAACCCACGGAACGACACGAGAAACGTCAGGATACACGAAATGAATCCAAAATGCCCAAATCTAAGCTTTGACACTCTCTAATCTGGTCCTGAACTGGTTCGGATCGGGCGCCTCTGCTCCTGCAGAACCTCTGAACAACAAGATCGCCAGGCTTCCGATGCAGAAGTAGATGAAACACCCGAACCGGTGCGTCACGAACGACCCGAAGTCCGTCCCAACTATGCACTGCCATCCCGGCCCGTACGTCCTGTCAAACTCCTGCATATACATAAGTTCGTCTCCATATAAGTGCTTCGCGATCGTAATATTGCGGAATTTGATGCTACAAAAGCGCGGGACCGAAGATCCTTTATCGTTCGTTAGTACCTGCTTGATGAAACGGGCGATGTTGGTGGCTTCTGTGACGTCGTAGTCGTCGAGAGCCTTGGAAGCCAAATCGAGCGCGCATCGCTGCATGGCCTGAAGCATGTCCGTCTCGCTGATCACCGCTTTCCCCTCAAGCATTGTGGACGGCTCGAGCTTGGGTTATCGAGTGGGGTTATCGAAAATGGACCGAGCCGAGAGTAGCCGAAGTTGCCAAAAGTGTTTCTGCTCGAACTTCGGATCAGTACGTGGGTGATGAAGAGATTATATGGAGCTGAGGAGAGAGTGCCAGTAGGGTCCCGCCAGTGTGGGCGACATGGACGAGCCACGGGGTGGATCCAAGATGGGGGCTGCGAGTGCAGACGAAGCACGAAACAGGTCATCAATCATCATGCACCCGTCCAAAACAAGGAGGTTGCGTGGCCCGTTTCATCTCGTGAACGTGGCGCGGCCACCGAGCGGATTTCGCCAGGTGGACTGGCGATTTTGGCTGTGTCCGACCGGAGATTGTCGTCCAGGGAATGTTTGGAGGTATCTTTGTCCAAATTGCAGCAGAGACGACTGCCCACGGATTCACATGGAATCCATGTGTTGAATCATCGGAGACTTCTAAAGAACAACGTTGTCGTGACGGCGTCCCTGCAAGTCTGAGCCATCGAATTGAGATGATGAGAAAATCTCTAAAGCGTTGAGTTATAGCCAGTCTCACCTTGATTATCCGCCTTTTGGGTGACGACTGAGACCAAAAAAAAAAAAAAAAATGGAATTTTTGTAATTTTCATAGAATCCGTGGTTTGATGATAATTTGTTGTGACCAAAAGAAAGTCGTAAAATTGAAATTCTGTTCTTACGACAACTAACCAACGTTTATGACCGACTTGGTTACAACGAACCTTTGAAAATCTTCGCAATCTGTCATAAGAAAAGAAAATCAATTTTAAGACATTTTGATCTCGATTAAAAAAAGAAGAAGATGGGTATTCGTAAGCCTTTTTTATGATGGTCCGTTACCAAGAAAAAAAGGTTCTAAAATTGGATTTATCTTATCACTACTGTTTACAAAGATTACGAACTATCTGTTGTAACCATTAGCAACATGCTGTAAAATTGAACTTACTGGTCTGTTGTAGTCAAGAACAAAACGTCTAAAATTGAGTTTATTTTCACTAATGAAATATACAAGGTTCATGATGGTCCGCTGCCGTAACCACGAACAAAACATCATAAAATCTGAATTTTATTTCTGACGACAATTTACAAATATTTCTGATGATTCTATCGTAACCTTGAAAAATGATCGTAAAATGGAAGAAAATGAAGGTTTCTCACAGTGATGTAGGAAAGTTTACAATGAACCGAGAGCAATGTCGTAGAATTGAAATATCTTACAACAATTTACAAGCGTTTAGGAAACGGTACTTTTAATCATGAACAATGAAAAAAAAAGCAAAATTATGACTTGTTATAATCTAAGTAGCACCAGATCACGACACGACACGTCAACATGTCATTTTGAAAAAATAGTGATTTCTCATGCATTGAGACGCATTTTTTTTATATATATGCATGATATATTATCATTTCTATAATTTTTTTATAAAATGGAGAATTTACAAAAAGAGTTCTTATAATTAAAAAGAAAGCTTCTACCTTAGGTACTCACGTAATTTGATCCCAACCAGCCTAAATAAATAATAATAAAGTAAGAAGAAAAATAAATCACTTCATCTGCTGTCTACACGCTTCCCCTCCTCTATCACGTCTTCTCTCCTTCTCTCTCTTCAATTTTTGGGTTAATACTATGAAAACTCCAAATTAGTACTTTTGTGATAAATTACCTCAAACTATTTTTTTGACCACAAAAAATTTCAAACTAGTATACTGATGATAAATTTACCCCAAACCGATACACCTGTGACAAATTTACCCAAATCGATACACTTGTGATAATTTATTCTCTATTAGTTTCCGTTAAATTTAACGTCAAATTATAAAGTTGGATGGCATGTAACAGTTTACAAGTATTCCAATTTGGGATTTTTACTCTTTGCTTGTCATAGGTGTATCAATTTATGATTTTTCATGATATTAACCCAATTAACGAAGGGTAAATTTGTCACATGTATAATAGTTAAGGTTTTTCGTGGTAAAAAAATTAGTTTATCGTAAATATTTTACAGATATACCAGTTTGAGATTTTTGGTGGTCAAAAAAATAATTTGAGATAAATTTATCACAAATATACCAGTTTGGGGTTTTCACGATAAAAAAAATAATTTTTGATAAATTTATTATAAGTGTACTAGTTTAAGGTTTTTTGTGGTATTAACCTTCCTTTAAAAAAAAAAAAATCTCCTCACCTCTATCTCTTCTCTCTGTCTCCCCCTCTTTCTCTTTATTGAAAAAATCACTGAAAAAAAATCTCACCCGTCTCATATCCATCTCACGCTCTCTCCTCTCTGTCTCACACCCCCTCCTCCCTCCCCCTCTCTACTTTCTGAAAAAAAAAAAAAAAATCTCTCACATCCTTCACACCTCTCTCTTCTCTGTCTCGCAAAGCCAACCATAACCACCATGATTTTTAATTCTTCGCAATAAAGACCGTATTTGGTGAGAGAAGTTTTGCTAAGCTGGTTTCCAACCCTAAACACTCTAATATCCTTTTTCAAACCTACTCCTATAAAGCCTTTCATGTTGGTATGGAGACTTTGTTTAGTCGGAGAAGCATCTAAACAATCAGTGAGTGCAGAGGTGAACTCTCCATTATTTGGATAATCCTATTTCCAATAGGAGCAGTTAAGAATGGACTCTTATTTTTTTTTTTCTTATTTTCGTGTCCATAATAGTGCGAATTTTTTCAAAATGAATTTTATTATCCCGAATATATCCCCTCCAAAAAAAAAAAGAACTAATGATGGATTTCACGCCACGGAATGGATCAAAGAACTGAAGACATTTCCAATATCGACAATTGCTCTCATTAAAACCAATTGTGATCAAGGGGAAGAAACTTATAATATCATAGTTGCTCATGATTATTTTTACCGATTGATCAATATGCTAGTTTCAACAATTCTCGTTAGCATCCATCAACTGTTATACCTTCTTTATGAATTAATAGGGCTTTTTGGTATGTAAAAAAAAAGGGGGGGTGGGGGGGGGGTGTCCACCATGTCTCTCCTTTGGTTCTCTCGCTTTGTCCTTCGGATTGTTTGCTCTCTGCTTCGACACACACGAAGGCCATTCTTCACTCGAGCACTAGTTGCGCATTGTCGGCTCCCTCCCTCATCTCTCTCATGGCCTAAGAGACTCTTCCCCCTCTCCCACATGAATCTCTGCTCTTCGGATATGCTCTTCCCCGCCCTTCTTCCTTACCGACTTGCATGTCCCTAGCGTGCCACTAGCTGTTGACCACATGTCGGATGCTGGTTTGTGTCTGAGACGTGTTGACACCAACGCTGTCTGAGACATGTCTGACATAGACGCAGCGACCCATCGGTGTGTCGATACTTGATAGTTATAGTATAATAGCTATTGTGTTCATGTAAGCTTTTTTTTTTTTTCGGTCGAAGTGTTGATGTACACTTAAATTATGGTCATTAGTAGTAAATAATGAAAGGGAATAAACCTAATTTAAATTGAGTAGGTTAACTTAGATTAGGTCATTATTCAGGATGATGATAGGAGAATTACCAAAAAAATTTTAAAATTTTTTGTAATTGTGTCAATTTAGTTCTTAATTTTTTTTTGTCAATTAAGTTATAAACTTTTGCATTGATCTCAATTCAGTCCATCAAGCCAATTTTGACCGAAAATCGCTGACATAGATGCCAACCATCCTTTGTAGCGCGATCGGCACTGACATTTTTTATAACGCTTTAATATATTTTTTCGAATTTTTTATTTATTTTATTTCTCTTTACCTTTTTTCCCTTCCTTTCTTGCTTCCTCCAGGTCTGGCCAAAGGCTTGAGGCGCAACAAGAAGAGAAGAAACAATACATGAATAAGTCGAAAATCTTATAATATTATTAAAAATTATTAACACCAGCGCAACTACACGCTACGTAGGACGTTTAGTATCCATGTCAACGATTTCCAATCAAAATCAAACGGATGAATTGAATTGGCACAAATATAAAAGGGTTTTGCACTTAATTGGCGAAAAAAAAAGGTTTAAGACTAAATTGACAAAATTACAATAGATTTATAACTTTTTTGCTAATTTTCCTGTTGATAACACATCTAACATAATGGGATTGAAGGGGAAAGTGTTTATTCGGGGAACACAGGTTGAAACCTAAGACGGCTCATCTATTACCACGTCAAGCGGATTGATACGACAATGGTACGAGCATACCTAATACACATCTAAACCCACTAATTTCGTGCCGTGTCAGAAATTTGTCATCCCTTATTGAGTTAGTTCAATAGCGTATCGCGTTTGAATTAGATCTAAGCAAAAATTCTGATACGATAAGCCACGCAAAAAAAAATTTACGACGTTCAAAAGTAAGAAGCTTTTTACTGCGTACATACACCGACAAACCAACTGCTTTTGCCGGGTTGCAAGCCCCTGGCGAGCCGGTACTGACATTGCACCAAAGAAGCACCCCCCTGAACCATCAACGGCGTTGCTCAGTCCCCCTGGGAGGGAGGGGGATCACAAGGCCGGCGTCATAGATCCAGGAGGCGATGACTTTCTCAGAGCAAAGGAAATTTATTCCTACCGTCATCACGACACTTGTTGCTGTAATATTCGAATTGCTTTGAGATTTATGAAGGCAAACCAAATGGCTAAGATTACTGCATTAAGGGCGATTGGGTACGCATAAACATGCGCCGCCTTCGTTTCCTGAAACTTGAGTCATAATTGTTGCTCATTCTTTTAAAGCAACTCTGCAACATATAATCACTGTAATTTTAGTCCTAAAAATACCGGGGGAAAAGACCTTTTGTAATGAAACTGATCGAGCTGAACTTACTAAACGGTGTTGAAATATGTCTCGAATTGAGCCGAAGCGAAAATTCGAATATTTCAAATTGGATATTTCTTGTTTTGATTATATCATGTTGTTTAAGAAAGTCGAAATTTGAATATTTTGTGGATACCAATAACTATGCACTATGGAAAACTATATCCTGTTCGTGATATGCGAAGTTGGAGAATATCTACTTTCCTAGTGATAGCTGGAGCCTACGTTGTTTGAAGCTGGAAATCCAATAAGGATTTTGGATTTTGACTTGGTCAAAGAAATACACAAAGGGAAAAGTGTGGTTTTTCTTCCTTGACAAGTCTAACGAGGACTTCATGCATATATATAATATTTTACTCAAGGTTGGAGAGTGAGCCTTGCAGATGTGATGCAAGTGATGCCATGGTGCTTAAAAAAGTGCTGTTACTGTGCAAAGGCTTTACTCGTGATATCAAGTCAAGGGGAAGTCTGAAGTGCCCGTTGTTATGCGAGTGCTTGACGTGGATTTCTCCGGAAGAATTACATCAATAACTTTGTGTTCTAGTCGAGAAATTCTTGTGGTAAGAATTTATGTACAATTCTTTTTGTGAGATTGAGAGATTATTTCGCGAGGAATTGTGGGGCTAAATACTTGTGGGTTATTTGATGTAATTGGGGCTTGGAAACACTGAGAGGTGTTTGAGTGACTCGAGTGATTTGTATCTCCGTGTATCGCTTGATCTATAGTGAATTCGTTGCTGCTCTCCCCGTGGACTAGGTCTCTACGACCTCGAAGAAACCACGTAAATCTGGTGTCCGATTTATTTTCTGTTCTGTCTATTTTTTCGTTCGATCGCTTGTTCCCGCAACAATTGGTATCAGAGCTTGGTTTGGCTAAAGTGAGCGAATCGATGGACGACAGAAGAAGTTAAAGTGAAAATCGACAGATTTGAGGGGAGGACTTTGGTTTCTGGAAGATGCAGATTGAAGACTATTTATATCAGATGAAGCTGCACTTGCCCCTGTCTGGGGAGAAACCAGAGACGATGAAGCAAGCTGATTGGGAATTGATGGATAGACGAGCGATGGGTGTTATTCGGTTGACGTTGCTCGTAATGTCGCGTTTAATATCGTGAAGGAGAAGACCACGCGGGTCTGATGAAGCCTTGTCGGACATGTACGAAAGCCCTCTGCGATCAACAAGGTCTATTTGATGCGACGTCTGTTTAATTTGAAGATGAGCGAAGGTACGTCAGTTACTAATCATATCAATGAATTCAATGTGATCATCAGTCATTGAGTTCAGTTGATATCGACTTTGAAGATGAGGTATGTGCTTTGATTTATTATCCTCATTGCCCTGATATTGGAATACTACTGTTACTGCTGTAGTAATTCCTCTGGATCAATAAGTTTAACTTTTGATGGATTCGAGATTATTCTGAGTGAAGATATCGTAGAAAAGAATCTGTGCGAATCTGTATCTGCTGCTTTAGTAGGTGAAAATAGAGGAAGAGCTAGTACTCTGTTAGCAGGAGTAGTATGACATGAATAGACGAGTCAGTCTAGGACTGGTGGTGCTGTTTGTTGGAACTGTGGCAAGAGGGGACATCTTAGAAGATTGCCTTAAGCTGAAAAACGATAAGGGTAAGGGAATTAGAGTTGAATCTGCGGATGATGTTGCAAGCTATAGCAGATGGTGATTCGGATAATGCTGATTTTGTCTTGTCTGTCACTGAGATTCGTCGTTTGATGGATGGATTATGGATTCTGGTTGTCTTTTCATGCTACACCAAACAAGGAACTGGTTTATTACTTATCATGCATGTAGTAGTAAAGTGCAGTTGGGGAACAACTGAATGCGATGTTGTAGGTGTTGGCGATGTGAATCAGAATGCTGATGGTATTGAGGACATTGACTGAGTTAGGCATGTTCCAGAGTTGAAAAAAAATCTGATTTCCTTGAGTGCCCTGGATTCAGCTGGGTATCGGTATTCTTCAGAATGTGGAGTTCTGAAAATTATTCGAGGTGCTTTAGTAATAATGAGAGTAATCAAGCATAATAGCCTGTATAAGCTTCAAGGTGAGACAGTGACAGATTTTGCTGCGGAGACGTCAATGCATCTGTTCGAGAGTCTGAATTGTGGCATATGCGTTTAGGGCACATTAGCGAGATAAGCCTAAAGGTTCTGAAGTGAAAGAAATTTATTAGGTGGTTATTGCTGACGAACTAAATGTATGCAGGAGCTGTGATTTAGATCAACGGCGGAAAGTGCAGTTTAGTGCGACTGTCAAAAAACCACGGAAATTGCAGAATTACTTCACTTGATGTTGCAGTTTGTCGCGGTTCCTTCAAGGAAGAGTACCAGATTTATGCTAACAGTTGTGGATGACTACTCGAGAAAGACCTGGGTGTTTGTGCTTAGGCACAAGTTTGATGCTGTTGTCAGGATCAGGCAGTTGATAGCTTTGATCGAAAAGGAGACTGGTAAAAGGATTAGCAGGTGCGACTGACAAAAGCATGGAGTTTTGCTCGGAGCTGTTGAACAGAAATTCTGCATGAAGGAAGGCATAGTGAGACACCGCACTAGTGCTAATGAACCACCACGTGTTGCAGAAGTTGATGAGCAGAACATTACTAGAGACGGCCCATAAAATGCTCTCTAGTGCTGGTATGGCTAGGAGATTCCTAGCGGATGCGCTTAGTATGGCGAGCTACCTGATGAATAGATCTCCATCGACTCCGATTGAATATCGGACTCCCGAAGAAGTGTGGTCAGGTACGTTGCTGATTATTCTGTTCTTAGAATATTTGGGTTGCCCATGTTATGTTCGAGTTAGTGATGGTAAGCTCGATGGAAGGGTAAGAAAGTGCATGTTCCTAGGCTATGCACAAGGTGAAACGCAGTTATCGGTTGTGGTGCCCGGAATTAATTCACCTGTTATCAGCAGAGAAGTTACATTTGACGAGTCTTCAATACTTCTGGCTAGGAGTGATTATTGTAGTGTTCATACGATCTAGACGGTGTTCAGCTTGAGGTGGAGTTGCAACAGAAACTCCTAAGGTAGCGGATATTAGCGCAGTAATCGATTACAGATGGTGTTGTAGCGAGGTGGAGCTTGTAGAGCCAACAGTTGCCGTAATTGCTGATATTGACAAGGTACGTGTTTGATCTCCTGACAGATATGGATGCAACATGGTTTTGTTTTATCTGTGTAGAGGAGGTTATGTCAGACATCCTTGTGAAGCAGTTAAAGGTGCATGTGCAGTTGGTGTTCTGATGCGGTCCTCGATTTACGAAAGTTCAAGCGCGGCTTGGACTTGGATGATATCTGTGGCGGTTGAGCCCTTGGGGCTGTTGGGAGAGTAGTAGCAAAATTTGATTTATTAGCGAGCGATTGTGACTACTCAAACGTCGAGCCAAGGTGGAGATTGTTGAAAATATGTCTCGAATTTGAGCCCGAAGCGAAAATTCGAATATTTCAAATTGGATATTTCTTGTTTGATTAATTCTAGTTGGTTTAAGAAGTCCGAAATTTGAAGATTTGTGAGATACCAATAACTATGCACTAGGGAACATAGATCCTGTTCGGTGATATGCGAAGTTGCGAATATCTCCTTGTCCTAGTGATATCTTTGGAGCCTACGTTTGTTTGAAGATGGAAATCCAATAAGGATTTTGGATTTTGACTTGGTCACAGAAAATAACGAAAAGGGAAAGTGTGGGAGTTTCTTCCTGACAAGTCAAACGGGACTTCATGCATATATCTAATATTGTACGCAAGGGTTGGAGAGTGAGCCTTGCGGATGTGATTTCAGTTGATGCCATGAGTGCTTAAAGGAAAGTGCTGTACTGTGCACAGCTTTACTCGTGATATCAAGTCCAGGGAGAAA
>JAGVVM010002500.1:0-12013 GCA_019149425.1 Psidium friedrichsthalianum
TTGATTTTTTCGAGGACCGACGGTGGTGGCGGCCGGCGATTGGCCGCGGGCAGCAGGCGATTGGCCGCGGCGGCAACGGGTGGCTGGCCGCGGCGGCGACGGGTGGCCGTGGAGACCAACGGCCGGCCGCGGCAACCGCCGAGGCCACCGGCAGCCGGCCGAGGCGACCTGCGGCCGGCCGCGGAGACCGGCCGAGGCGACCTGAGGCAGCCGCGGAGACGTGCCGCGGCGACCTACGGCCGGCCGCGGAGACCGGTTGCGGCAACCGACCGAGGCGACCGCGGACCGGCCAAGGCGACTGCAGGCCGACCGCGGCGACCGACCGAGGCGACTGGCCGAGGCGACCGGCCGAGGCGACCTGAGGTCGGCCGCGGCGACTGGCGGCCGGCACCGACGGTTGACCCACGACATGTCCGGCGGCAGCAACCATCAGTGGCGACCCGTCGCCGCCGATTGCCGCCGCCGGCGGAGAAAAATGAAAGAAAAAATAAAAACAAAATAAATAGGTTAAATGAGTTATATAATTTTTCTTAGAATATAGTATGATTTGGCAATATGGGTCAAATGGATTAGGTCGGGTATGGATTGGTTGCGGGTTGAGTCGGGTATGGGTCATTGAATATGGTTCAAAATGGGTTAGACGGGTCAATATGGGTCGGACCATATTCGACCCAACCCAAACCCGACCCGACCCAACCCACCCATTTGACACTCTACTTCCACCATTAGATTATCTAAATGGTACAGCGAAAAATCTGTCTCAGTAACAAGTCAGGTCCACGAACGTATTGGTCTTTTCTTGAAATGATGTCAAAGTCAGAGCCGAAGCATGTAAGATTCGTGTTTCCCTTGAATAACGAACTCCCATCATGTCGTGCATCGGATCCAAAATTGCCAGGTCGCCTTAAAAGGGCCAGAAAATATCGCCTTACTTGACTCACTGGATGATAGAATTTCTTCACATATTTCATGCCGAAGCCATCGTACAACCACTGAGCATTTTCTTTTCTGTTCCTACAAAATCGACTTTCCAGTAGTTCTAACCATTAAAAAATGACATCTTATGTATATGCTTCGACATCTCAATAAAGCGTTTGAGCAGAAAGAGAAGAAAATGAAACCTGAACAACTTCGACTTCATCTCTTTGCAAATTTCACAATGGAAGGTGTAAGGAAGGCTGATGTATAAAGTAAATGAAACAAAAGACAGCGCGCGACCCCTTCCATCTCGCTACACTTTGTGGGAGATCTTGATGTAATTTAGGAGTCGTTTTAGAGCCTTGCCACTGTCGATGGCCTCTCTGGCTCTTTCCAGGGCCATAGAGATGTCTTCTGCGCCCTCACATCCAAGTAAGTGATCCACCATTCCAGCATTCAAGACGATTCGATCATATGCAGGTCCTTTTTCTCCATGAAGAGCTGCTAAACCCAACTCTATATTCTTTGAGATCTGCATTAACAAGCCACATAAATATATTTCACGTTTAGCGACAAACATACTTGCCACATCAACATGAATTCGCATACCAAATGAATTATGTATTCAGTTGGCAAAAGGTGAGTTATGTCGACAAGAGGGATCCTTAATTCAAAAAAAAAAAAAATCCCAGAAATAACTTTGTAGTTGATAACAATATCCACCTTAATTTGCTATCGACCTTCATGATTAAACATGCATAACCCTTTACCAAAATAAAACTCAGCATAACAAAAGATTCAGAAAGATCACCGATCTGTCTGTTCTTGGGGTATCAGAGGGCTCAAAACCATAATCCTTGGCATTAACCTCAAGACTAAAGCTCTCCCGTGAGACCCCTGCCAAAATGATTGGCCCAAGAGTTAGCACTGAAGTGAGAACATAGTATCTTGTTCTTACTTGCAAATTTGAGACAGCTCCCAAATCTAAAAGAAGAAGATGGAACCACGAGAAAAGAGGCAAGTCTAACGAGGCCACTGAAAAGGAACAGACCATCAAATTCAAAAGCAGATGCTGTGCTCAATGAACGAAACCCTGAACAATAGTTCACAGGAAACCCTTTTGACACACTAGCCAATCGCAATCTTGTTGTCATGGAAAGCGCTCCTTCCTCTCCCTACACAAAAGAGCACATACAAATCCCTGCTCACTTAAATCAAGTTGATGAGATAACTGACCTTCAGACAGCCTTAAGAACAAAAAAGAAAGAACTAACTCATGACTGGCATCATCCACTATCTAATTCTCATTGGAAAGAATACTCTCTTACTAATGTGGGCATGCAGAAGTGATTTAAAAGAAATGCATCCCCAACCTTGACCACCAAGCCAGAGTGAACGCCTCTTCTCTTCATAAGCATCAGCAAAGGCTCTTCATAACCTTCATGATAGAAACCAGCAACAATTGCTTCCCTTCCAGTAGCCTGCAAGTAGGAAATATTTAGTGCTTTCTGACCAGTAATCTTGAATTAAAAGATTTGTTATAGGTAAGGTAGTTATGAAATATGCCTGTATTGATGCACAAGTGACACATAATTTTCCTGCAAGAATGCCAAAATGACTACTATAAAATATAATTTTTGAGGAGCATCTTAAAGCATCCATACCAGCTCTGGACCACAGAAGTGGATAACTGATTTTTCATTTGCTTAGGTTGTTATTTGAGAACTCAAAAATGCAAACAGGACACAACAAGCTCAATGGAGGACTGCTTAGTGCTTACCCTCACAAATTGCTGGACCTTCTCACTTGTGGCAAGTGGGGGGCGCTTTTTTATATGTTCTCTCAAACCAATTAATGAATATCTGCAGCTCAAAGATAGAGAAGTCAGAGTACACACTTTTCTGGTGCAAGTGAACTACATGAGATCTTTCATATATCAGAGCGCATTTTTTTGTACAAGGAATAATAAATGTTATACAGCTTACAAGCGAAAAAGGCAGGACATACACATGTAGTGAGTGGAAATGATGCATGTTGAAAGGAAAGGAATCAAAAGCGTGTCCAGTACCCTGGCCCATGCACAAACCCCATTGAATTTGAAATATTAAAAGGAAGAAGAAAGAGTAGACTGCACCAAGCCTTTAATTTATGAAAAAGAGCTAGTTAATCACATCTTTAATTATAAGATCGCAAAACTAAAGCACATAACTGGAAAAGGCACAAAAACCTTAAAAGGAAAAAATAATACAAATTCTAAATATAGATGTACCACAACTGGAGAAGGCACAAAAAAATTAAAAGGAAAAAATAATACAAATTCTAAATATAGATGTACCACAACTAGAGAAGGCACAAAAACCTTAAAAGGAAAAAAATAATACAAATTCTACAAAGATCTCTCTCTCTCTCTCTCTCTCTCTCTCTCTCTCTGTAGTATAGACATACCACAACAATTCTCTTGTGGATTTTGTGGGACCACCACCAACTATTCTAAAAGGTTAAGCTATTAGATGAAGGTGTGGTTTAATATTTAATTACTTCAACACTCCCCTCACGCTTAGTCTGGTCCTTTTACCTAGTACTAAGCATGGACATATTTAATTGGAGTGGCAGGGCAAATAAGAGCTTGGAAAGATGTGAACTTAGGATCTCCTACTCTGATAACATGTGAGATTTTGTGAAACTATTGCCAACTGTTCTAAAAGCTTAAGCTATTAAATGAAGGCATGATTTAATATTTAATTACTTCAACAGTTAAAAACTACAATATGCACATCATATTGGTGGTCATAAGCAGGAGCACTTATAGAGTCTTAGAAGCCATCATTTAAGGGAACAAGAATGCAGAGCCCCTATTATACTGCTGACGGGAAAAGAAAAGAAAATCCCAAGAACCACGAGTTATGTGCCTCATCAATATTCTGGATCGCCAACTACTATAATAAAGCTATCCTTAAGAGTAACTACAGTAAAATAAGATATTGCAAAACATACAGAGACGGCCGAGCTTCGCGTTGACTAATGTATGCAAAACCAGCCTCTTCATCCTGAAGTTTCATAATATAAGGTTTAGTTAAATGGAAGAACAAGCAAAGACATAGCAATGATTGCCCAGTGACAGTCTAAGGATAACAGTTACCTCTAGAAGTGCTTTTGCCTGCAAAGTAGATACACTTGTATTTGCACCCATGAACTTCAGCATTTGCTCTTCCGTTATTCCTCCCTTCATATGCAAAGAACTTTGAGTGAACATCTAGGAGTCTATGTTCCAGAATAAGGGCTCTTGTCAGATTGTAATTATCATGCTGCTTTTTAATTTAGAAGCAACCTTCAAGAAATTTTTTGAACACAGACTTCTGTTGATGGAAATATCAGCTTTACAATTAGTATTCAACTTTCGCAAAAGAAGATCCCAAGACATAGGTGATGAAAATACTTGTACAGGAAACCAACCTTAGGTGGCATCCATTCTACACCATGAAGCAAGCAAGATTCCCCATAACATGATCTAACAGCAGCCATGAACAGCGTGCTCCTAAAGTAACGTGTGTTTCCATCATAAGGTTCACCATAATGAGTCAAAGATCTTATATCAGCAACAGGAGGAGGACCTGCCCAGTATAATTGAATGCATTAACCATTACAAACCATGTATACCAATTGGAAACATGACTACTATTGTTCCAACAATTGATAATTGATAATCAAACTAAATCATGTACCAAGTTCATCATCAAATGCAAGGCAGTATGCCTTTAACTCACGATCTGTTTCTCTGTTCATACGTTGACCTATTAAAAATGCCGAAAGCAAGGACTCACTTACTCCTTCAGATAAGTTATCTTTTATTTTTAGGGGAAGAACATCTTTCAGAACACCTTGGACTTCCTCATATCCAAGATGCCCCCCTGCCAAGATTTCTCTGAGAGCACCAACCAATCTCATTTCAGTAGTATCATTGCCAGTGTAGTGAGGTCCAATTGAACTTCCTACTCCCAGTATAGAACCTTCAGGATCTGCTATAAAGATCAGATCAGGAGGTAGCACTCGAACTAGCATTGGCCAGAATGTGTTCATTGCACGCTCTTCCCCTTCACTCCACTGGGTTGCCTCAGGAATGAATTGGCACGTATTGTCATAGCCGCAAAGAATGCCCCCATCTGTGCTTTGGACACTAGTTCTTCATTTTTAAGTTCTCCTTTAGCTGACAATGCATTAAAAATAAAAATAAGCAGCTACAGGAGAATATATGTAATTTACATAAAATTAATTCTCCTTAAAATTGTACAGATTGCACCACATAGAAAAGGAACCATTCTCTTTTTATGCGACATGATGATAAAGCAACAATCACTAATGGTCGTCTAAACCAAAAGAATATACACTAACGATAGGCATGCAAACTCATTATCCCAATATCACGACAGGCTTTCGAGGAGTTAAAAATATGACATTGTGCATGTTGTTTCAGAGAACACATGGAGGGCAAGAGACAGCAAAAGGAAAATTGGTTGCAATATGTAGAAGTCATAAAAAACCAGCCTCCACTCCAAGGCAAGAAACCAGCCTGCAGGCCTTGCCCTGGCTAGTAAAATGTACATTGACTTTGGTAAAAGAGAGAGACAGATCTGAGCCATTACACCAGCACATCTCAGAAATTCTTTGCCTTACTCAGGACTAAGTATGACGCAGTTCAGTTATCTTAATTGAACATGCAAATCACTTAAACCATTGCTAACTCAATTGAAAGAAGCCAGTCTCTTTAGGATCAGTTAAGAAAAGACAAAAATCTGCATCTACTCTAGACCCTAGAGAAAACAGTAATTTAAGGCCATAGCCAGATAACCATGATTCATTTAGACAGCTTAATCCAACAATCGGGAACACTGTAAAGAAAAGTGGGCAAGGAGTATCATCGTTGAGAAACACCCCAATCATCAAAAGTACGCATGAGGACTCCACGATCGATCAAAAACTAATAAACCAAACAGTAATCAGAAAATGCATGCTCCAACGCGAGTGAAAAGCAACTCGAATGCAACGACATCGCCACAAACACGGGAGTACTGACCTGATCTTAGTATGGTATCCAAAACCTTAAAGGCCTGGTCCTCGCTCAACGGCCTGGTCTGCGTCGGGCCGGTGCAAACCCTAGCTTGAGCCTCGAGCACCGTCTGGTTCGGCCTACGAAGCCTCGCGTCGCGATACGAAGAAGAAAGGGAAGGATTCCGGCCCTCCAAATCCGGAGGCTCCAAGTCATCGATCGTCGCCGCGTCCAGCGACGCCGCACCGTCGGTCTTCAAGCGGGATGATACCCGCCTCCAACGGAGGCGGCCAACGGCGGAGAATGCGGCGGTCGCCGGGGGACGCGAGCTAGCGACGGCCGGACGCTTGGAGGCGTTGACCGGAGAGACCGAGGAGAGAGAGAGCTGACTGAGAAGAGCTTTCATGGCGGCTTTGGCTGTGTGTTGTTGGAGGAGACGCTTTGGATCGACCGTTGAGGCAGGGGAAGTCAAAGAGAGGGGGGTGGTGTTTGCGGCGGTGACTCGGTGAGGATCGTCGAGGTCGCAAAAACTGCTTTTGAGCCAAAAATTTTGGGGTCCTACTTACTTGAAAGTTGTTCGTTGACCTCAGTGTGGGCCAGGTGGCAGTTTGTGATTGGGTAGTATAGTGCAAACTCTACTTAGTGGAGCAGGGATCCGATTCCTACTCCGATCTTCTTCACATGACCAATTTGCCCTTTCCGTGCTTCACTTTCGACTGAAAATTGAACGTGAGTCAAACCTTCAAGGAAAATGAAATTAGTACGGCCATTTATGATCAAAATAAAGATATTCATCCACCCCCTCTCTTCTACTTTTCAAAAGTCACTGAGAATTTTCTCGGGCCATAAGAGTCATCGATTCTCTCCGAAGTTCTATTCAGTTCGCGGAAATAAATAAATTAAAAATATACAAAACGCAATCGCTTGTTTTATTTAGCAAAATAAATGAATGAAATTTTTTTATCATTCACAATAAAAATAATTTTATTAATTAATTATCTTAAATAATATAAATATTATTTTTAAAAAATATTTTTAAATTATTTATTTTTGTAAGAACGAATGAGATCCGAATATCATTACATTTTCTAATGAGCATTCCTTAGGCCTGAACACCTACAAAAAAGTGGGCCCAAAAGAAGGCCGGGCCGTAGGCCATGGCCCGCAAGCCTATATAACCGTTCTCTATTTTTTCCGCTTCGCCTTTTGATTTCACTTCCCGTCCTTTTTCAAAAAACTCATCCACGCTCTCAGAAAACTCTCTCCTCCCAAACGCATCGAAAATGGCGGGAGCTCTGGCGATCGTGGCCGGCGAGCAGCCGCCGGCGAGCTCCGTCATAGGCCACTGGGAGGTTCTCTTCTCTCGCTTCTTCGCCCTCGCTTGCCGGCCGTCCGCCTGTCCGTCGCTCGTCCCTCTTCGCGACTCCGACCGTCGTCGCCTCTCTCTCTCCGGCGGCACCTGGCTTTCGTCCTTCTCGAAGGCTTCGCTGCAGCTTCACTCCGGTCCGCCAGCGATCATCACCGTCTGCTTGAGCGGGAAGTTGCTCGTGAGTCGCTGTCTCGCTCATCTTCTGATTCTTCCTCTTTCGATTTGTTATCTTCATAATCGTCGAGTTCGTCACTGAAATGTTCTTCTCTGATGTTGAAATCAAAGTGATTATCGTTTTACAGTGCTTGATATATGGAGCATTATGTGTTCGGTTGTGTGACTCTACGTAGCTCTTGCGTTAATTGCGGCGAGAGACATTGTGTGACTTTTCTTTGTTCTCCGTTTAATTTAGGTCGGAGATTCTTAACATCACCGGTGCTTTCACTGACGATTACACGACCAAACCGATTTCTGTGAATAAGTTTAGAGATGTTTTTGGTGCTGTTCCGTTCGATCTGAAAATGAGTTTGATGCGGTAGAACTAGAAGTTGTCTATAAGCAAGATAATTCTTATTTCTCAATTTTTCTGTTTCGAAATATAAAGGTCGATGATCAGATGCATGAACTTCAATGGTTAAGGTCCCAAGGATTTATGTGAGCAGTGGATTTAAATTTTTTGATACATTGCAGGCGCGAGCTACATTTTTGGAAGCTCTAATTTCTTTTTCACGGAACATAGTTGTAATCTAGGTTCTTCAGTTCTTCACTCCTCATGAACTTCGTGGTAAATCACAGAATGGGGTAGTCCGTACATGATGTCTCTCTCTGTAAGACTACAAATCATCCTAATTAAGACTCTTAACTATTTCAGGAGCACCATTTAGTTTCTAAATTGCAGTTCTTCAGGCCGCAGTTGTCATACATGTCTGAATTTCCAGCAATGGCTAGCAGAGCTGTCCTTGTGAGCTACAGGGATTGCAGAAATGAGGCAAGCATTCAATCTGTTAGTTTCAACTGGTTGTATGACATGACGTGCATCCTAAAGCAAAAAATAAGGTTTTTGAAGTTTGGTTTTAGGGTAATTAATACCTACTCGTCTTGAATACTAAGGAGATTTTTAGTTCCTCTAGATATGATTTAGATCTTTCTTTTCCAAATAACAGGCACTAAGAGGACCATTATCTAGCAAAGAACAGTGAGAAAGAACAGGAAACTTCTTGTCCAATTATGACCTGGGCACCTTGCCTTCTCTTGCTTTGTGCTGGCAAAACAAACCCTGGCTCCCTTTTAGCTGTGGTAGGGTTTGCTCTATGACTTTCGAGAGCTGTTGTTTCCTTCCATTCACTCTGTCGCATCTAGTAAAGATAATACCAGAACATGCCAGCAAGCCTTCTCCCTTCAAGGCCTATTGAAATAGATATAATACTTCTTTAGTTGTTGAACATCTGAATCATAGGCAGTTCTATAGGTACCTTTGCTTGGGGACAAAAAATTTTGAATTGGGCTTGGTTGAATAGAATGTCTTTTAGCCGTGTGAGAGATCAGTCCATGATGAAGGCAAAAGTCTACCTATGCCATCTAGCTCCTCATTTAAACCATTGGATGACCATGGCAATGATAATTCCATCCAACGTGCACACTATCGATTTTCTTGGAGATATACATATTTCATTGATGGAAATTTCTTGTGGAATGAGTTATTGCTCCGCTTATGTGATGTAAGAATCACACATTAAGGGACATGTCAACTCAAGTGATATTGGATAAAGGCAGTTAAAAGAATGACAGATGTTTTGCTTTTTGCCAACCATGATTTGTAAAAGTAAAAAAAAAAAAGTCCAAATCCCTTTTCATTTCCTATGAGTTGTTCAGCAGTTTCAGAAGTATAGAAAAATTGGCATGAATAACGATTTTCCAATGTCAAAAAGATTTCCCACCTCAAAAATTTCTAGTATTATACTTGTCTGAACTCTGAGTTATGTCCTCCACCTAGTGATAGGATAATCCAATGTAGAATATTGTTCACCCTAGGGATAGGATAATCCAAATGTAGAATATTGGTCACACATTGTATTAACTCATGTTTTGGTGGTTCGTGTTCAATTGTGCATGATGGACTTTTCCGTTTACTTGCAGATCCAGAAATTAGCCTTAAGATTTTCAACTACTTATGAAACTGATTCATTCACAAATTCTTTAAAGGTAATATTCTCATTGAGGGAGTTCAAATATATATTGTGTAGTTAACAATTTCTTATTGCATCACCCACTGTACTAGATTGACTGCATTCAATTGCCATACACGCAGGAGATCTTGAAAGACACCACTGAAATTGAACAGCCAACTACTCACGTGGCATCTCAAATATCTGTGCATTCTGATTTCACACCTATTCTCCTTACAGGTGGAAAGGGGTCCTAGTTCCTGCCATACTTTATGTCTGTCTTTGCTTTGATAAATTATGTCTTCATGGTTGATCTACTTCCAACAATGAACTTGTCTTGTTGAGTTCTCAGAGTTCAGGAGGAAAAGATACTGTTTCTTGCATTGGCATTCAGATCCTGAAAACTTAGCAATCTTGGAGAATGAGTCTCAACAGTTCTCTTCAAACAACGAATATGCTTATGATCGTGATGCCGAAAATGGCCTTGCATCCTTTCCTCCAAGCTTTACATCATTTCTGACTAGTTGTTGCGCTGACCGCGAACAAGGTGAACTGGCTGCTCTCTCTTAAAGATAGGAGTATCCTCTCTTTGGCAGACTTTAATTGATTTACTTTATTGAATAATGAAGCCACAGGACAATCAACTATACCTGAAGTAGTCGACCTCAAATCACAGATCATGGTAATATTTTTTCTGACTGAATGCTGCACGAGTGGTATCTCTCTGCAAGGTTAAATTATCAATCATTGATTAATGGGTTCTTCTGTCCAGAAATACATGGGAGATTCAGAATTCCAAGGTAAATCATTTTCCAAATCCACTGCCAATTGCTCGCTTATATTGCTTGCCATGCGTAGCTCTTTTGACTTCTTGCCAAAACAATCGGAAAAAGAAAAGATAAGATTAAAGTTTATTTAAAATAACAGAAAATTGTTATCCAAAAGGACATTAGTTCCTCATTTCGGCAGCCTTTTTTTATTTAATTAAAAAAATCTATTCAATTTACCCTTTCAAATAGCTGTTGATAGCCTGCTCTGGGGACAGAGAAATTGCATGTGGTTCTTTGCGTTGTAACTTTAAAGATTAAACTAATCTGTAGAGTTCTCTTATGTTTTCATCAGAGATGTTGATTAGAGTGGACAGGGTCATCAGTGAAATTGGAGTGTGATATCTCATTGTGATTGTCACGGCTGTTGATATCCTTAGGGAGGCATCTGAAAACCTTGGCTGCTATGGTTGGTCTTGAACCTTGTGGTTAACCGTCTAGAGTGTAGATCTTTTTTTCCAATTTTTTAGCAATTCCTTGTTCCAGTATAAGGTTGTAAAACATCTGTGATAATCGAGGTCATTCAAGGGCAAATTGTTCCCTATGTAAACTCTGGCTCCCCTGGTTACTGGTTGGAATTATATAGGGTGATTTCAGCACGCCATGAGGACTTTGTGCTGAAAGTCCCAAGTTTTAGCTTTGGTTAATGCTTTACTTGGCTTATGCATTTTGTCCATTGTGCTCTTAGACTTTGGCATTACATACACCCATCTGGGAACAATACGATGATGATGTCTCGTTCTATTTTTGAATCCATTATTAATATCGAGTCAACTTAAAACATCGGACATTTAGTCATAGCTCTGCATTTGAACAGATGATGAACGACTATTACACACTGAAATGCCCTCTTTACTTTAGTAATTTGGTGTTGGTCAAGAAATTTCTTTTGATTCATTTAACAGGAATCCCATTCACCAAGTCTTCCAGATTGTTCATTTTCTTTCTCATTTACAATTCTGACTTCATTACTTTTCTTAACCTTATTTACTAAATCATGTAGTTTGTTTGTTGATGCCTTAAGCCTCCTTTTCGCCGATGTGCTCGGTGCTAATGCTAATGGTTTTGCTGAATCAGCCATTCAGACAACAGCTATTCTTCTTTTCTCTAGTGTAGCGTTTTTCCATCGTACAAGTTTCTCATAAAGCTGGTCGAACTACACCGATCAATTTGCTTTCGATTGCATATTATGGGACGTGACTATGACCCATCATCGCCCGCTGCAGTCCTTGGCCTCCTCTGGAAATCACAGTGGGACATCAGGCAGCCCCAAATTTGGTATTCATTATGAAGTCTTGTGTGCACGCATACAAAAGCACAATGAATGAGCTTCCCCCCTTGTTAGCATCCTCCCAGGATTTATTTTCCCCGTTTTAGAGCAACTTCTATAAACAAATTCTAATGGAGTAAACAAATCATCATTTGAATCATCAAACATTATTCCTGGGAGTCCTGATTAAGGTAAATAGTTGATAAAAACCCAGTTTTGCAATGTACATGAATTGAAAATTTTCTGAACGACTCAAAATCAAATTAAAATATCTGTCTTTCGCAGGATTCACATCGCATTAAGCCTTTGGATCCCACACAGCAAAACAAGAACGTTACTTGGTTGGGGCAGCGTAAGAAGGGTCTTGGTGGATGATGCAAGACGCATATCACAGATAGACAAGAGACTATCCTCTATACC
>JAGVVM010002501.1:0-12198 GCA_019149425.1 Psidium friedrichsthalianum
TGCCTTACGTCCTACAGAGCTAGCTCTCTTTAAGTATGTCATCTTATTAATGCCTTCCATCCGCCGTGTTGAAAGGAGCTATTCCTTATACTGTTCTTCATCCTGATCGTCCTTTGTGGTCTATTCGTCCTCGTATTTTTGGATGTGTTTGTTTTGTTCATTCTTGGTCTCATTGGTTAGACAAAAATATCTCCTCGTGCTGAAAAATGTGTATTCGTGGGTTACTCTCGTACCCAAAAAGGGTATGTCTGTTATAGTCCTTTTCGTCGTCGAGAGATATTTCTGCTGTGATGTGACTTTCTTTGAGCATCAAGCATTTTTTCGTAATGTTAGCCTCAGAATCATTCACTATGGATCTTCTACCACCCTCTGCACCATGTTTCAGTCAAAGCCACAACCAGCTATTTCTGATGATACCTTACACCGGATCCAGGATCACCAGCTCCGACTCCCTTTAGGTTTATACACGTGGTCCTCGACCTATTGGGGTTTGGGCCATTCTTCTCCACCAGCAGCGTCACCACCACCATCTCCGTTCAAGCTTCCGATCCTCTTCCACCATCTCCTGTTAGCTCTCCTATTGCTCATCGTACTCGGTCACGGTTCCTCTTTCTCATTTTGTTTCTTATCATAAACTTAAATCCTCAGATGTCTGTCTTTGTGTCATTCCCTTGCATCTGTGTCTGTGCCAAGTAGTGTGCAGGAGGCTTTGGCTTATCCAGGTTGGACTTGTGCTATATAAAGGAAGAGATGACTGCATTACATCAAAATAAAACTTGGGAGCTGGTTCGTTGCCGGTTAATAAAACAATTGGTGGGTTGTCGTTGGGTCTTTTTACTGTTAAACACCATCCGGATGGTTCAGTTGAGCGCTTAAAGCGCGTCTTGTGGCAAAGGGCTATACTCAAACTTATGGTATGGATTATGATGAGCATTTCTCTCCAGTGGCCAAAATTCCTTCCATTGCATCATTATTTCCTTGGCTGCACGATCTCTGTGGACTCTTCATCAGCTTGATGTTAAGAATGCATTCCTTCACGGAGATCTTCACGAGGAAGTATATATGGAGCAACCACCTGGGTTTGTTGCTCAGGGGGAGAAGGTATACGATTGCGAAAAGCTCTTTATGGACTTAAACAATCTCCACGTGCTTGGTTTGGCCGCTTTAGTGATGCGATTATCACTTTTGGCATGCATCGGTGTAGTGTGGATCACTCAGTATTTAGTATGTCATCTTCTAAAGGGTGTGTTATTCTTGTTGTCTATGTTGATGATATTATTATCACGGGAAGTGATGTTGAAGGTATACAACGACTCAAGCAATTTCTACAGAAAGAGTTTAACACTAAAGACTTAGGCCGTCTTCGATATTTTCTTGGTATCGAAGTTGCTTATGCTAATGGTTGTATTGCTCTCTCCCAACGAAAGTATACTCTTGACATGCTTAAGGAGGGTGTGCTTACATGATGCTAAGCCTGGTGAAGCACCTATGATCCTGAGTGAGACTTGATAATGAAAACGGAGAACTTCTTCATAATCCAGAGAAGTATCGCGGTTAGTAGGCAAGTTGAATTATCTTACCATTACTCGTCCGGATATTTCATTTGCTGTTAGCGTGGTAAGTCAATTTATGAGTTCTCCTCTTACTTACTTATTGGCAAGCTGCTCTACAAATTGTTCGATACTTGAAGGGAGCTCCGGGTCAAGGACTTATGTTCCATAATCAGGGTCATCTTCGTACAGCTGGTTATTCTAACCCTGAGTCATTGGAGGTGACGGATATTCTGATGCAGATTGGGCTGGTTGTCCTATGGATCGTCGGTCTACTTCGGGATACTGTGTTTTCCTTGCAGTAATCTTGTGTCATGGAAAAGCAAGAAGCAGACTATTTATTTCTCGATCTAGTGCAGAGGCCGAGTATCGTGCTATGGCTAATGTCGCGGTGTGAACTTCAATGGATCGTATGTTGTTAGCTTGAAATTGGATTACCTATGACCGGATCATCTACTCTTTGTTGTGACAACAGTCTGCTATTCATATTGCTAGCAATCCAGTGTTTCATGAGCGAACGAAGCATATAGAGGTGGATTGTCATTTTGTTCGGGAAAAGGTGAACTGTGGGGACATACAGCTGGCGCACACATGTTCTGAAGAGCAACTAGCGGATATTTTCACAAAGCCTCTTCGAAGTGGACGAGTTTCATATATTTGTCATAAGTTAGTCTGTTTGATATGTATGCTCCAACTTGAGGGGGAGTGTTGAGTTTATTACTAGTATTAGCAAGTTGGGGCAAATATGTAATTATGTTAGGCTTAACCCTAAGCCCCCTATAAGTACTTTCTTTGATATCAGAAATAAAATAATGACTCTTTTATCGTTAACAAGAAACCAAAGTACGCTCATAAGAAAGTTAGATCGGTCCGTCTAAACTTGCTACTGGCTATTCACAATGCTAATCCGCCACGTCTATGGCAAGAATCTAATGGGAAGAAAACCAACTGTTCCACTTTTGGCCAGCAAATAACCCTACTAGCACCCAGCATTTGGCTGAATCATTAAATGATGAGATCCTAGGGTTGCAGTGTGTTCTTAAACTTAAAAACAGTGGGCAAGTTATAAGTGCCCACACATTAGAATCCAGCTATTGCTGTTGAGCCTGAAGATGTTAAGAAGGATAAATTGCGGCGATGGACAAACAAGTAAAATATATTGAAACTCTGGTAAACTCCACTCTCACAGCTGGATATATACACATCACTAATTCCTCAACCCATCCATTCTCATTTTATTTCTGTATAAAACAGAAAACATAAAGTGAAAGCTGAAAAGAAAGCAGATCCCGTTCCCATTACACGAGTATAATTAGATGCAGCAGCAACTCCAAATCCTAGGCGGAAATGGTCCTCGCAGAGAGAATAACCTGTAAAGTAATATTCATCTTTCCAGGTACGTTCGACAGCTAACATTCTCCTCGAAACATCAGCCATTGTACTACTGTTATTGTTCAATTTCCCTAGAATTGGCAGGAAGTTCCAAGCCTCTGTCTCTGCATGTGACCCAGACTCGCAGATCTACGACTAGCGAAAGCAGGAACCAGCAACTCCTGAAAATTTTCAAGGAACTGATCCCACTCTTCTTTATCCATATCAGCCAACTTCACAAAACTAGTACTTGCAGGTAGGTGCTCATTCACGCTCCTGTTTCCAGATGATGTACCAGCCAAATAGCCAGTCCTTTGCCAGGTGCCCAGGTGCTGCCAGCTCTTCTCTCCATAGTGAGCACATTTCAGTGACTTGACAACTTAGAAACGTGTGCTCTAGATTTGTTGCGAGGTCAGTGTGCTTGTCCATCCTTGAAGCTGTGCTATCATTCTCATTCTCAGTCCCTCTTCTTCATCTCCGCTGTGCTCTCCTCCAGCCTGGACAGTGGATTATGACCATTTCCACCTTTTCTGTCAGACCAAAAAGGTTTTGTTTCCAAACTTTCTTCTATGCTAAAAGTGCATTTTAGTTCTCCATCGTCACTATCAGTGTCAAACTGAAACTGGTTATCATCTTCCGGCTTAACCACTTCAGAGGCTACTTCTCGCTTGTCCAAACGATGCCTTGCTTCAATGCAAAATAACTCAAGTTCACTTGGTTTCACCTCATGGCCTCGAAACTCCCTACTCATCATCTCACCAATTTCTGCAAGACAGAATCCAAAAGCCGCTGCTTTCTTCAGGAAAATTGTGCAAATAATCAAGACACGACAGGAAGCCTCTCGGATCATTGGCAGCTTTATCCTAAGCATGTCAGAGTCCCTTTCCGGGTCAAGATTATATATATACTCAAGTTCATCTTCAGAGAAAGGGATCGATGCCTGTGGCCAATGTATCCACTCAAAGTATGGGTCCTCCAAGCTTTCTGGAAGACACAGACCATGATCAATGGGAATAAGTTCCACCTCAGCCAGGCTGCCAGTCCCTTTAAGCTTTCTAACCAAGAGGTTTCCAGCATGCCTGTCAGTGTTCAAAATTCGAATATCCAGTATTCCAATCCGATGAACTGCAGAAACAGGAAAGCTTGATGTTCCATGATCACTTGCATCAAAATCATGAGGGATGAAACTGCTGAAGTGAAGCAATCTTGCCGATCTGCTTCTTAATATGACACTTATTTATACTCACCCCATCATTGACATTAAAGACTGAGTGGGTGACCTTCACAAGCACCGTAAAGGGTACATTCGCAGAATGATCATGGTCAAGTAGGTAAGCTGCCACTTCTCTAAACCCCGTCTCACCAACTCGTACTGAACGCTTCAATCCAGGTTGTCCAAGAGCTTTTCCTGCAAAGCCCTTTGGGTTGTTAGGAGCATAAGGTTCCTCATCTGTTGGCTTCACAATAGCGACGTTATCTCCATTCGAGTTTCTGAGATAGTACGCACCACCAAGACCTCCACGAACAGGAACCGGATCAATACCATTCTTCATAGCCTTCACAATATCCTTAATGAAAATTTCCTTTCCAGCAGAGCTATTAGAGCATCCTAATATCTCAATCGGATCACTCTGATCACTCTGTTGAAGATCTTTCCCAGTTGGTGAGAGACATGGAGTGGAAGCGCTTCTGTTCAAAAAGCTCTTCGCAAGGAGCAGGGGAGAATCATTTCTAACAGCACTTAGATCATATCTTAACACCATGTCTCCATAAAACAATGAACACTCTTCGGTTGGGACATTAAGAGCAAGCTGCAATCTCCTCTTTACTGTATGAGCATTGTCACTTCTGTCTAATTCTATGCCCATGACACAACCAGTTTCAGTTTGAACAAAAACACGCCTTCTACCAGAAGGCTTCCTGTCCATCCTATGCCCATCAGCCTCACCTCTCAAAAGCCCTCTGAGGGCGGCAGCAGCCATTTGGTTATGTACAGATATGTCCAGATCAGGAGACACAGAATGAAGAAAAGTAAAGGATCATCCACTGGGGTGGGAAGGAACCAGAAAAGAGCTGCTCTCTGAAGCAGACAACCAATGCAAATGCCAGCAACAAGTGAATCTGGGATACCTTTGTGTATATGATAATCATTTCAGCTGGTAATAGGTTGAATCTGATCTGCTCATCTTCCGTCTGAGCAGAAAGTGCCACATTGGACAAGTCAATAGATATAGCTGGCTGAATAAGAAATATTCAGTGTCAAAAAGGATAGACAAGGAGAGAGATACGGTGAACTAAATGCAAATCAAAACATTTATGTTGGATGATAAAACTTTCTCCTACAAATCAAAAACAGTAAATGCTTTAACATTCTTGTCAACCAACCCAAAATCCTAGATCGACACTATTTAGGAGTCTACATTGCCGACAAAAAACAATCCTGACATATTTATTTGGGAATTTAGGGTTTGTTTGTGTGAAAATGAAAGGAAAATCTACTTTCGTCCCTGTACTGTCACTATTTTTCTAATCAAGTCCCTGCACCTTCTATTTTCCTAATCAAATGCTACTACTTACAGAAAAATGTCTAATCACTTCCCTCGAGCGCAAATCTGGCCAAATCCACTAATATGACCCGTCAAAGAATGCTGAAGTGTGACATGGATTAATGTTGCTGTGCAGACACCACTGTGAGGCATGGATGGTGAACAAGTTAAAGATTGCTAATTTGTTTTTCTCCCACTCATTCTCTATCCATGGTGGGAGTCCACAAAGGCAATGTCTTATCCACCCCACACTCTAGCATACTCCGAGGATCACATAAATGGGATCGGACCAGATTTTATGCCCAAGGGACTTGATTAGAGGAATCGAAATTACAGAAACTTAATTTGAAAAAATAGTGAAATTAAATGGACGAAAATCGTAGAATTTTCCAAATGAAAATAAAATTACTTTCTATTTCATCCTCAGGTTTTCTGAAAATATTTCTGGTACAAAAAGGTTGGCCAAAAGCATCAGGCAGGAATCTGGAGAGAGATTGATGCATGCAACAGCCCTGGCTTTGCTGTTTCTGTGACTCGAACCCTTGACCAAATGCCATGATGAGCAACCTTTTACCACTACACCAAAGTTTGCCCTCAAGGTTGGTACGCAGAGATGAGAATTTTCATTTGTGAGTGAAAATTGCAAAAACATGTTTGGCACTCTCTCACAACTAAAAAATTATCCTCGCAATTTTTGAGGGAAAAGAAGAAAAAGGCCTCATAAAATGACATTATTAAGCGAAATCAACTCCATTGATAACATTTGTTTTGGACTTTTGTTCTTTTGGGTGCCTTTTTCTTCTTTATTATTTTTTAATACAGAAGGTATTTTCAAGGAAGCTTGGTTCCTTCCTTTAAGTTATTTCAGAAAGCTTTTACGATTCCAGTAGCAAATCCATGTTCCATCTTTATTGCCCTTGCTTTGAAGCAGAAGTTTCATTACTAACATGGCAATAGTGATTCCTCTTCTTACAAACTCGTCGAGGTTCAACTGAAGGAATCTCCCTCCCCCCTCTCTCGCTCACTCCTTCCCTCCCTCCCTCACACACACAAACACATATGCGTCCATTTGTTTTGCTCTTTATGCTAATTTGTTCGTTTGTGTACCAGGGACTTGAGGTTTTAGAAGAGTAATCGTTGGGCGATCTCACTATCCAATTGTTCCTGGTTTCGAGAAATGAGGAAGGCACTGGGGAGAATACAAGGTTAGTGCAGAATGATAACTCTGTTTTCATATTGTAGTGAAAACTGACAAGAAGTGTTTTCACTTCTTGAGCTAAAGAACGAAACACGAGGTGTTTCAAAATCAACCAAATGTACTTTCACAAGGTACTTTCATTCTCAAATCAAAATCAGGATGAAAATAGAAATTTCGAATGTTCTCATCTGACAAATAGCTGCTACAACATCCCCTCCCCACTTCCATTGAAGCTCTCTACCCCCAAAAAGGAAAAGACATGAGAAAAAACAGAGACATGGAAAGAAGAAAAACGAGAAAGAGTTCTGGAGCATATTCAATCCATTTAGATTATTGCATGCATATATACATGACCTATCATATCGTAGAACCCCATAGAGCATAAAACTTAAGGTGACCTGAATACCTTCTTAGGACAGCTTATAAACCACATATCTTTATTGCCCTCCGTAGGACCAAATTAGTTTTACCAAAACTGCCAAGTTGAGGCAGTCTTCACTAAAGTCTGCTATCAAAATCTTAAAGTTCTTGGCAAAATTTCCACGTTCCAAGTTCCGAATAAGTAGCACACTGCACAACGCGCATTTTCACTCTCTTTGTAATAGGAAAATAGAAACAGCGCAAAAGCATTAGAGGCAAATCGGCACAAAAAACTGCATAAGTTTTGGCCCAAGAAGGAATCAAGTTTAGAATTAAATGGCCTTTGCATCACATCTCCAGCATATGCATAAAACATGTAATTCATGCTCTTTTGTGACGGTTCGAAAAGTCAGTTGCTTACTGTTTCGCACCTTAATGTCCCAATACTTTACGCGTGAGACTCATACTAAAATTTAGGGAACCTCAACTCCCTTGCATTGTTACAATCTTATATGATCTTCATCACCTCTCTTAAACTCAGAAACACGAATACCATTCCATCAAGGGAAACAAAAAAGGCATGTCATTACGGGATAATGCTTACTAGAACATTAGTGCAAATCAGAATAATAAAGAAAACAGAGACAATTAAGTACTGAGAGAGAAAAAGAGTATTCACCCCAGAGAGGATTCTTGCCTTGCTTTAGCCTTCAACAGAGCTAATGGAAAAGCAGGTCTCACTGCAAAAATAACCAAAGAGCCTTCCTTGATCATCCATACCTCAGCTTCTCTTGACATTCATATTATCTGAAAGCAGGCATTCAGCAGTTCAGCAAAAAGCGACTACCAGACAAGACAGCGAAATGCATAGCATGAATTCACAACTTCGACGCTTAAAGTAGTACAACGAGGAAACTGTCATGAAACTCAAACACACGAGATCCATTAATGGTTACAATTCAACTCCGAAATGCCAAGAAACTGAAATAGTCATCGCTTAAACCGAACTAATGAGTTAATATCCACCATCAAGCCACACGCATGCACTGAGAGAGCAGGAGAGAGAGACCAATGCGAGCATGGTAGGGACTCCAGAAGCATGAAGAAGCGAAGAAATGCTGATGTTTCCCATCGAGCAGAAACTCATCATCGTCAACCCAAATGCAATCGCAATCACACAACTTCCCGTTCAGAAATCAGACCAAGTTCCACGATCGGAACTCGCCGCATTAGTCCAGGCCCGGATTCTCCGGCGAGTCCGGCGGCGCGTCAAATCTACTCACCGGCGGAGTGAAGGATGTGGAGACCAGACGGCGGTGGCGCCGAGCGATCAGCCGCCGCGGGAATGGACGGCCAAGATTCGCCACGAAAGATGAGGGGCTGAGATTCGACGATGTCTTACGGGGCCGAAACCCTCGGTCAGTCGCCTGTCTCAATCACTCCGAAGCTTCGGGATTCCTCTAAACTCCCGGATGGATGAGTTAAAACTATCTATTATTCCGACCAAACAAAAAAAAAAAACTAATTATTATCTAGCGAAATTAAAATACGCTTATTCATTACTAGTATAAATTTTATTCATGCATTCGCCATTAACTTGAAAATTTTATAATTTTTAAAAATAGTCGGGTAACAGCATTCATCTACGTATCACCCATCTTTTGTTGAATGCGTCGAAAAAAAGAAATTCATTAACAATGGATACAAAGTAATTTTGAAGAAATACTTCTTACACTATTTTTTTATTTAAAACTAATAGCTTCCTTAATTTACAAAATTCATTCATCATAATTTGGGTTTCTTTCAATTGAATTTCAGTCATTTTTAGAAAATGTAACATAGATAAAAGAGGCACAATAATTGAGGTGGATCTTGACATCTGCCAAATTGGCAAGCCAATTAAAAGCAATTACGTGGCTCCATTGATGAATAATTGAATACGTTGCTTGGCTAGAAATGGAAGCCAATTCAATCACACCAAACATGGACAACCAGAAAATTTACACCAAATAAACGAAATTCATCGAACTTCTCTTCTGCAATTTCTTGACTTTAGCTGAGCCACCAGAGTTTTCAGATGTCAATGATAATTAATCACCAATATCCTCTAAAGTTATTGTCAATGGGTTGTTTTAAATGATTAAATTTGATTGATCAAAGCTTGATTAAATATTTCTTGTGCGTTTAGTTTCGAGTAAAAAGTAAAGAAAATATGATTTCTTTTGTTACAAGCTATAGAAAAAAAAAATTGGGCGCTCTTAACTACTTTTTTTTTTCCTTCGACAGATAAAGATCATGTTCATAATAAACAATGTACGCAAAATCGACCAGAATGGAGGCCCATAAAGGCCCAAACCATAAAGCAGGAAAGACTAGGGCCAGAACACTAGTTACATCTGTTTTGGGGCGGGAAAATTACCAAAAAAGTTCTAAACATATTGAAATTATGCTATTCAATTCTAATTTTTTTTCAATTCATTTTTAAACCGTTTACATTTCTACCAATTCAATTCATTTGACCAACTTTGGCCGACCGACACTGCATGGAAAATTTTATAATTTTTTATTTTATTTATTTCTTTCTTATTCTTCCTCCTCTAGCTGGTCACCGAAGCAAGGAGAGGTCGGCCTCGCTATGGATGGGCGAGCTCGTCCTCACCTGGTCAAGTTCGCCTAGCAATGGCGAGGCTTAGCCTCCTCCAACCATGGCAAGGCCTGGTTTAGCCATGGCAAGGCCGAGTTTGGCAAGGTCAAGCTCGCCTAGTGACAATGAGTTGACCCCAGTCTCGCTAGCCCTCTCCACCAGTCGGTTGCCTATAGTTAGAGGAAGAAATGAGAAAAAAAAGAAAAAAAAATTAATCCCAACAAATGTCAAAATATTATAAAAAAATTATCACATTAGTCCAGTCGATAGGCTAAAGTTAGTCGGATGAACTAAATTGACACAAATAAAAAAAATTAGGATTGAATTAGAAAAAAAAATATTTATGATTGAATTTGCACAATTATAATAGCTTTAGGACTTTTTAAATAATTTTCCCATTATGGGGTTGTAATTTACAAAGGGAGAACATAGTTTGCAATTTGTCGTAATTTTATTAAAATATGCCATAAGGTTATTATAAACCATTATGGGTCGTAATTCACCTATAGTCGTCCTTTTCACTTATAAGTAGTAATATACATTTATGAATGGTAATTTGACCATGGAGTTCATAAACTAAATATATTAACACTTAGGCTCCGTTTGTTTCACAAAAATGAATGATTTGGAAATCATTTTTCTAAAACCGATCGCTTATATCGTTGAAATAATTGGCCGATGAGATACTTTCATTATCGTTGATAATTATGCCTTAATGGTTAGATGATAGCGTTGTAAGTTAACCGCAATTTGCTGTAAATGGTGGTACCTTATACATAGTAATTTTCCTCAATGATTGTAATTTTCTTGTAAGTCCTAGTAAATGACAAGTTATTAATTCTCTTCTAAATATAGTAATTTACCTCGAAATCTGGCACGGTGAATTTCTCTGGTGTCCATAACTTTCTATGAATTATTGTGAACTTCCTTAATTTGTTGTACATTCTCTTCTTCCTACTCTTGCCGACCGACCACAATGATCGTAATATTTCTTACAATTCTCAAATATGAGGGCCTTGTCAATTCGTAATTATCCTCCATAAAACCAGAACAGCACATATAAGTTGCACTTTGTGAAAATATGAAATGTCTATTAGAGAAGAAAAAAAAAAGGATGACTAGTCCCTTTATATATATTGACAATTCTATACTTACAAAGTGCGGTTCATACTATGGATGACCTTTTAAACAAGTAAGTCATGTTCATGAACGAATAGCAGACACATCACTTAATAAATCAATTTTGTGTACCAATTTAACGAGTCTAGCATTTTTCTTACTGACATAACAATTGAGTTCCAAAACAGCCATATTTCCTAAGCATAGGACATTGAGCAAGTCTCCATGGCAATTGGACTCGCCAAGCGCTTCTTCCTAAACACCAGGGGCTTTCAAACTGGGAAAAACCGAAGACGCGCCTGCTTCCATTCGCACCCACGAAGTTTAAACTCGTTGGTTTGTGATAGATTTCACAGAAGACCCACATGAATATCGTCCAAGAATCCACGGTTGTCCTGGTGCACAATCACCAAGTCCTCGCCACGACCCTCTGATCTTTTGTGCAGCGACCCACCACGAAAATGTCACCATTTCCAACTTCTTCTTCTTCTTCTTCTTCTTCTCTTCTGATGCTGACTTTGAAAGCTTGAAGTGAAATGCTTATGAGCCAGAGAGCTCTGATCTTTACCCGAACCTTAACTTATGAGGGGCTGAGAAATGCTTAGAGGCAGCAACAATGGCTGCTTCAGGTGCGGTTCGCTCAATGTGATGCCTCCTTCGATTCCCACTTACTGGCGAAGCCAAGAAAGAAAAGAAGGTCTTGAACCAGGGTATGTTTTTCCGGTCGCCCTTCATCTTCTTACTCGAATTCCTTGTATCCATACACCAACTGAAAATATCAATCAATTAAGAAATAAGACAGAGAACGAGGGTGGAGATGAGTTGAACTTGTGAACTCGCTTCTTTGATGGGTGATTTGCTGCGTGTTTATTGATTTTACAAAAAAGAAAACTCGATCTCAATGTATATTAGAGGTCACGTTACTTGGTGTCCAAGGTCATGGCGACTACCAACTAGTATTAGGGCTGGACAAGACCGCGTGGAAACGTGGGAAATGCTTAAAGTTTTGACTACAGGAGGAGTTGGTTGACTCGGGCCATTTTGGTGTTGGCCCTGTTGGGACTCAGGCACGTTCCTTTTGACTTTGCCGCAGCTGCAATTTCATGGGATTTATTCTCGGAAACCATCACTGAAAGCTTCCACTTCCGATGTTAAATTGGTTGGGTAATAGAGGGCAGAGCAATTTTATAAGCCATGGACGTAACTCCTATAAACCATGTATATAAGCGACGCCATATACTTTAAAAATAACATAAAGAGATGATACCAAATCATGTGATCCCACATGCTCAGACACTTACCACTGGGAAAAGCTCAATGCTTTTTGGTGAATATGTGACATCTCAATGACGAGAGATAATTGATTTACATCTTCAACTAATCAGATAATATGTCAGTTGAGCACATCGT
>JAGVVM010002502.1:0-24242 GCA_019149425.1 Psidium friedrichsthalianum
CCTAGCGACATTAGACCCAAAATCAAACCTCAAGAAACTTCAGAGCTAATGGTACATGCTACCAAGTTACCGTCACCAATAACCACAGTAATGAAGGACTAGCAAGAACAAAACTAAAAATAAGCCGATAAAAAATGCATAGATATGCAAAAGCTGGCTACCTGAGAGCAAGATTAACATATCGAAAATAGACCAAGCTAGATTAATCACCAGAAAGCGTGCTCAAGTGGAAGCCCAAATTTACAAGCTTTGCAAAGACAAAATGATAGAAATCATGAGCTGCAGCCACAAAACAGCAGGAAGCCAAAACCAAAGTATTGCCAACTAGACTCATCATTAATCTTGGACAGGTATTGATCAATCTAGATAGTTGGAAAGCCCGTGTGGCAGTGCTGTAGCTTCCAATGTAGTTACCAAAGCATGCTCTAGTGATGTTACGCAGTTCCAAACCCATTCCTCTATCTACCAGGAATACTGGCAAAAACATGACTGTTTTCCAAAACCGCCAAAAACTGCGCTCATCTTCCAACGAGACCTATCAAATCCTAATGTAGCCAAAAAAATTCAATGTATTTGATCAAATCTCACGCATATCTCCCATAGGCCAAAGCATTCTGAACTAGCATCCCACGTCGAGCGGACTTCCTAAATCAGGCTCTGCACACATTGAAAGAACGTAACAATTTGTTCTCTATTCACGTCAAGTCGAACGAAACACCATTCTCCATCAATCCATGAGGAAAAACCAAACATTTATTCCGCAACCATAAAAAAAATACCTACAGCACCGAACCTAAGCACATTTACTAGTATGGGAGAAGCTTATGTCAAGCTGATGTACGCTGAAAAATTGAAAGAAAAATGCCCATCAAACCAAGCAAATCAAGCATCAAAACAGGACCAATTCACGCCCCCCCCCCCGGAAACGACAGTCGCTGGTCATTTAAAAAGCGACCAAAACACATCACGAAGAAGACACAAACCAAGCAAATCTAGAATCGACCATTACCCTCTTTCGTACCTGCCCCTGCTTCAAAGCGCACGACAACGCGGGCCGTTGATTCCGGTGAGGAGCGGCCATTACGAGCTCCGATTCAACAGAAGTGGAAGCGAAAAGAAAGGAGGGAGAAAGAAAGAGAGAGAGATCTCAAGATATTGCAGAGGAGAACGAGAAAATGTGAGAGGGAGAGACGATGTATATATAGGGTGGGGGAGTGGGAGGGACGGAGCGAAGCGAGAGTGTAGGACTCTGTTGGTTTTTGCTTGAGTTGCAGCAGAGATTTGTGGGCAAACCAGCAAGCGGCCTTGTTCGTATCGAAACTGTAGGGGGGCTGTTGGGCTATTCGTCTTTATCCTATCCCCGTGACCGGATAAGGCCCTCCAATTCCCTGTTTCCCCTTGCCCTTCTAACTTCGGATGGTTCTTCATCAAGAAACGTCAATATATATTTATAATAAAATAATTACTTTAAATTTTATAGCAAAACAATGTTTTCTTTTATAATTTTTTTTACCGCTATGAGAATTCTTTTCTAAAAAGAAAAAATTTTAAATGAGCATTTTATTCTACTCTTGACAAAGTGATTATATCAAGATTTAGCAAAAGAAAAAGAGAGAAGATGAAGATGGTTCGTTGCATCGTGGGGACAATTAAGGAATTTTGCCCAGTGCCACTTTTATGGAAATGGCTAATTGCGTTCTTCCTTTAAATTTAAACCAAGTTGCATTTTGTCTCTTTATAGCTACAATACCGGCGCAATATGTGGATTAGGGCAGAATTAGAACTCCAACGTGAGACAAAGGGTGGTTTGGCTTATGGATGTGTGAACATCAAAAGAGTGTTTGTTAGTACAATTGTTATTAGACATTTGACATCACATCTCTGGCAACACGCCTCTTAAAGTGTTGTGCTATGACTAATGACTATCATGATAAATGTATTCACAAAAGTTGCTAGAGGATTGCCGTAGTCACTGACATTTATGATTGTACCAGCAAAAACTTTCGCAACGTATCATGTAATCAATAATAATGGTGATAATTATAACAATCCAACTTTTTTTGGATTCTATTTGGGAACTTAGATATTTCCAAGTACACGTGACGTCAAATCAGGAATATACATTTTGAGAGGACATCATCTCCAATGAAACACTAAATCATTCCAAGTTTATACATGAAATTGCAGAAAGGAAAGAGAGGGAAAAAAGAAGAAGAAGAAGGGCAAATCCAATGCTGAACCCTAGAAATAACCAATCTACTAAAGCCCACCAAAAACTTCTCGGCTTATGGTTGGACTATGTACCCAACTGCAAAGGCGACGAGAGCGACCAAACAAACATACAGAAAGGAAATCCCACTTGAATTGCTCTACCACCAGTCTTCCTCAACATCTCCTGTTGAACAAAGTAATAATCTTCACCTTTAAGCTATAACTATTCAAATGTTAGAAGGATGTATGCACCCTTGCTGCACCATATCTTGGGGATAGAGCAAGACTGGCATGATGCGTGGGATGGGGAAAAAAAAATTGAAGTTCACATTACTCACCAAGTCACGCTTAAGTGCTCCCTCTCCCGATTCCGCAAAACTCTCTCCTCTGTTAATCTACTGATCGTAAGTTCTGCCTGCAAAGTTTTGGTGCGTCTTTTGCTATATTATCTTCTTTGAAAACTCAAATGAAGGGGAGCGGTAGACAGAAAAGCAACATTGAAGAGAAGGGAAAGCACAAACATGCACCAAGAGGACGGAAAGCTGTGTGCTAAAATTGCACGACAACTATGCATTTGGTCATAATTGTCTTCACTACTGAAAAGCAGTTATTCCCCTGGGCCCTAATGAAGTTCTACAGAATTTAGATCCCAATAGAGGAATAATATATGTTACTTCAACCTCCACTAATGCCTGCAAAATTGATATTATCTTCTTTAAAAACTAAAAAAAAAAAAAAGGAGAGCTAGCTAGGAAAACCAAATTTGAAGAGAAATGGCAAGCACAACTTGAAGCAAAAGGCACAGGAAGCTGTTTGCTTTAAGATGCATGACAGAATATGCATATGATGGTTGTGGTCTTCATTACTAGAAAACAGTCTTTTCTCTGTGCCTCTAATGAGATCCTGTAAGATTTACACGAGGGGAACAATATCCTACTTTATGCTCTACCACAGCATGCAAAGTTTTGGTGCATATTTTGCTATAATCTTCTTTGAAAACTCAAAAAAAAGGGGTGAAATAGAAAGAAGAACAACATCAAAGAGAGATGGAAAGCACAAACTTGCAACAGAGGGCACCGAAAGCTGTTTGTTTGAGATGCACGACAGACTATGCATATGGTCATTTTTGTCTTCACTACTGAAAAAACAATTATTACACTGGGCTGCCTCTAATGAAGTTTTATAAGATTTACATCCAAATAATAATGTACTTTATGCTCCACTACTGCATCATACGTACATACCATATCTGTTCAATGCAACAAAAAGAATCATGTTTCTCGCACATAATTCTCTCCCAATGTAGGACGAGTTTTTGAGTGTCTGAAATGTAGGTCTATTTCATTGAACCCAGGGAAAAAAAAAAGACGCATGCTGCACATTTTCTCAGATAAACTCGACAGTGAAAACCAGTGAAACCAATGAATAATTTGTAAGGTCAGGGGAGCAAACTGGCTCAAAGTGCAAGAGAGTGAAATTCAGAAAAGTAAAGTGAAAGATTTAAACGTTTGGGGTTTACTGAGAAAATGTGAGAGTTCGGGAAGGTAAAGTGAAAGAATTGAAAGTTTAGGGTTAAAGTAAAAATGGTTTATGTAAATATAAGCAAACAGCCTCTTAGAAATCCAGCATCACCCTCCAGAATTCAGAAGGAAGACCGCCTTATTTCTGTTAAGCAATGATACTTTGAAATCTTCCTCTCTTGTCTCCTTTGGGTACAGAGGGGCAGTCTGTGTAGTGGAAGTGAAACAGTCCTTCCAATGATCTCACAGGCGGAAGTTGACCTAAGTTCAAATTGAGCAGGGGAAGAAAACTAACCTCTTTTAACTTTGAATCCACAAAGCGGAGCTTTGATTTTAACTCCTCAAATTCTCTGACATGTCCAAACCCCCAGGATCCTGGAATCAAAAGACAACCCTCTGGATAGTGAGAGCAGAATTTATATCCTATGATATCCATATTGCCGGAGAAGTAGAAACATACTCAAGTACAGTCAGATGAGAAAAAAGAAATTTCGTACAATTGCATTTAGTTGTCTTTCTGAGATAATATGCAGCAACTTGATTCAATTCAACTATAAATGACATTGAACCCAGTCAAGGCTGTGTTGAAGCCCCACTACGTGTATCAGATACTATGACATCTAAATTCAGATAGCAAATAAAGTGACATATTGGTATTTTCTGGTTGTCATACCCTGAGAGAAGGTGATACATTTTCAACTCCAGCAGGTGAGACATACTTTCGGATGGTAGTCTCGATAACGAATCTTGCTTCCATTCTCCACTAACTGGCAGCAATGATGGTGATTCCACTGGACTGGTGAGGAATACTTTTATCTTCCTCTCCTCAATGTATTTACCACTTCTTTATCAAACTGCGAATTATGAAGAAAATTACTCAAGTTACTGAACCTGAAAGATCAGGGAACATGTAGCAGCAAAACCAACCATGTCAACGGTAATGTCCTCTTCGCTTGTCCCGAAAGGGACAATAGTGCCCTGTATTAGAAACTTGTCCCTACACTGCAGGACAGGTGGAGCGACCTGCGGTGCTTGCATGGTAACTGCATCAAACAGAAAATAGGATGAAAAGTCTGCTCCAATTCTTTGGAAGTATCAGCACATAGCTTCTGAAGCCTATCATGGCTTTCCGCTATCTCAATGTATTTAGGCTACTGTGGTAGGCACTCAAAATTCAAGATGACCCTAGCTGCCACGGGACTGACTCCACCTTAAGCAGTTCATATCCCAGGAACAATACACTCTACTTGACACGTCATGGCAAAGAAATTGCAGAGGCATCATTCAGCTGATTCAAGTACTGTGGGTGTGTCCCCTCCTCGCAAGTATGTGAGCAGCTTTAATAATTATCTAAACATGATGTTCCTCAGACTTGATGGCATACCTGTGAAATCAGATGCTCCATTTGGCTTGATTATGCCTATATTTGGCCGCACACAGTATTTCTTCGGGGATGTAGTCTTAACCTGGAAGGTTTTATTTATCATAGTACAGAGCTCACGATATATCTCCATAATACATAGTTCTTAATGTGCAAATATCCTACTCTGGAAATTAAATTATATCAGGAGAATACAAGATTAAAAGTAAAAGTTCTACTGCCATAACCTAAAAGAAGTAAAGCATGATCATGTTTGAAAGCAAAGGTTCAAAACAATCCTCACCTTGAAAGCAACATACTGATCAGTCTTATTGCCTAGTTGAATCGAGCATGAGCTTTGTTTCCTCACCTCAACTGCAGAAACACGGAGAAGAGAGGCTTTAGATTAAAAAACTAAACGAGAAAGTGCGCATGTCGTGACAACATTAGGTGATGAACTGTATCTTTGCACATTTTCTTTGAAAAGATATAATGCAATAATGAAATCACATTATATGTGCTTCCTATAATAGTCATTCTCACAGTCATTTGATTACAATGATCATTCACCTATTTTATCTCCAGAAAGATAATCACTCACAAGGCATTTTAAGAATCCGTGGTGCAAAGATGGAAACAATGCAAGAGAAAGAACCTGACCAAATAATAAAAAAACAACACGAGAAAAGGAATTCGGAAACTGGTCGAATAGTGACTATTTCACACATGCCCCTGAAGCTCATTAAGACATTCCTTCTAACCATGATTTATGATGTTGAACCGCAAATTCTCGTAGAGCCAAAGGATATTATCACCTTCAGTTACTGCCCATTAAGAGGAGGCAAGCAAAGCAAATTGAATCCAAGTCCAAATGAAAATACACCAAACAAGCGACACTATATACTCACAGATGAACTTCAGTTCTTGAGGCCGGATCTCCAAGAGCTCTTCAGCCATGATGAAGACCACACCACTGATCCAGACTAAACAGCGCGTTACATAGCAGGGTAACAACAATTAAGCAAAAAGCTTTGCAGTTAGAAAAGTTACGCATAAAGCTCAATCCAAGTACCATATTCACATATAATCCAGGACGTGCAGTCTCAAGCACATTTGTCGTTTCACCAAGCATCAAAATTGCACATCATCACCACACTAGACAGGCAAAACTTAGATGGTTCACACTCACACGAAGCATAATTCAGCACACTAACTACCCATGCGATCCAAGAGCAATTCAGGATTCAACCAAAAAAAAAAAAAAAACAGATCACCGCATCGATCCGTTCCCAGACCTGCAATGCCGACTCAAAAAATGCAAGCGTCGTGATTACTATTCACATTCCAAGCAAAATTCGGGACCAACGAAAACGATGCGATGCTCCACGATCGCAAGCTCTCTGAATTACGTTCCGAATCTGGTGAGGAAGCGCCAAAAAAAGAAGAGGGAAGAACACTTACAATTACGCGTGGAGAGCGATCGAGCGCGCGCGAGAGAGAGGTGAAAGCGAAGAAACGATGATGGAGGAGGAGGAGGAGGAGGAGGAGGTGGTGGTGGTGGTGGTGGTGGTGTCCGGTTGGGTTGGCAGAGTGGCGGTTGCGCCCGCTATTTATATATTACGCAATTTTAAAAATTTTGCCTTTGAGAAGTAACCCTCCTCCTGCGTGGTTCCTTAAAAATCGGCCACTAAAAGTGTCACTTTTTACGTATTAGTCCTTCGAGTTTCTCTCTCTCGCCTCGTCATTAAGGGTGATCGGTTTCAAAGTGGGTATGTTCCATATCTAGAATTTGAATTCTACCCTGTTATATAACCGTTCCTAATTATTGAAACTAAGAACCTACCTTATTTGCCTTAAAACCCATTTTGGAGTTCACACTATTTTTTCTCAGTCCGATTTCAGAGTTTATTAAAGAACCTATTTTTTTTTGTTCATTTTTCTAGTTTCATTTTTTCTAGCAAAATAATATGAATAACAATGAAACGACTCAAAATAAAATGTAAATTATAAAATCACTATGCACCAAAAGTAATACTTTCAAAGAGAAAAGACAAATGAGTATTTGATGTTGGGATAGATTTTAGGAGAAACCACGTTAGGATTTGGCTTTTTAAGTCATAAAATCAGTTCAAAGACCAGTTCCATAACCGGTCCAGCTCCATAACTGGTTTGGTTCCCAAGTGGGTATTCACTCGGAACCAGGAATCGAACCTGTTCCAACTCATTTCGAAAATCTAGAATCTATTTCAATGGGAACCGATTCTCAAACCTATTTTTAGGGTAATCTGGTCCGGTTCCCAAGTAAAACGGTCTAGTTGCATATCCCTACTCCTCATACTTGTAAGGAGAGATGGTAGATAGAGATATAAATAGAGGGTTAGATTTAAAAAAAATTGAAAAAATGGGGGCTAATGCTGGTTTTTGGTTAACATAGCGGAAACATGTGTCATTATGAACACCATACAGTTATTGGTTTCGTGCATACTTGATTATTTATGTTTTCTTTGTTAAACCTTTAATAAAATTGGATGCTGGCCAGTATACATGGCATAACATGAATGATTTTATGATTTTTTTAATTTTTTTTAAGTTTTATCATTTTTATTTTTTTTTTCTTTTGCCAGTGGCCGATCTCAAACGATAGATTGGCCACTTGCGAAATGAAAAGGGAAAAAAATATAAAAATAAAAATAACATACTTTAAAATTTTTTAAAAATATGAAAGTTTTAAAAAATTATCAACATCGGCGGCGCCGGTCGACATCCATGTTAGTGATTTCTATCAAGAAGGATTAAATCGACAAATGATCAGAAATTTTATGACTGAATTGGCATAATTAAAAGTTTAGAACTGAATTGACCTGTACGATAAGTTGGGGACTTTTGGAACAATTATCCATGTGAAAACCCATTGTTAGCTTAATGTTTTAGTTTCATGAAATCTCTCTTGAAATGGAGAAAAATGTTTATGAATGGAAGGCTAATGTTCATTAAAGCACTCGAAAATAGAGTGGTTGCAAGTCGGACTAGCAAACATAACGCGCCCGCCCTACGTTCTACCAAGTACAAATACTCGACCAATCTTTTCTAGGGTCACTTTGGTGATAATAAACAAAATGAATTCAGATTCTTTTCTCATAGCGATAATTCCTCTTACGCTTAAGGAAAAGCATGTTATTACCCCCGAGCGTGGGGCGACAAGAGATTTCCAGTCCAGAAATTTGTTTCGAACCAATCAAATGCGTGCAAATTGGCAAGCATCTTAAGACACTTGCACCGGTCAAAGGTTTAGATTTGATCGATTCATGAGCTTACATCATGCTCTATTGACCTCTGGGTAGTCGAGTCTCCGTGCTCATGCTTTTGAATTACGAAAAATAAGATAAAAGATGTCATTTACTGCAATGTAATTTCCACATCTAGTTTGCCATATCTAGAATAACACGTCTAGACCGAACAAAGAGTAGAATTATTCAGCTTCCCAAAGTTACCATGTGTTTGGTAAGACTTTACCGTAGTTCCTATAGTTTGTGAAATAGGGTCTTTTGCCTTTTTCCAGGCACTTCGTAGAATTCTGACAACTTTCACAAAGTTGTGAATAGTTCTGGGTGATCGATTTTTGGATGGTTCGATTCTCATCCAAAACCGTAAATTGGAGTAGAGGGGGCCGGTTTCCAGTTTTTGGATCAAACCTACCCACCTTGTCCTAGAATCAGATCGGCCGGTGTTCCACCGGTTCGGACCAATCGATTCGATCTGGTTCTTTAGTGGGCCAATAGAAGGTGAAATGTTATGTTATTTTTTTCCTTTTTAAAACATGTAGCCCACAATTCATTGCGAAAGAGCAAGCATAGTGCTTGGGGTTTGCGGATGGAAGATCCAAGCAGAAGTCGAGGATCATGATGGGAGGGTTTGTGAAGGACCAGGGCTTACAATTTGTAAGTAATTACAAATAAAAAAAAAATCGATCCGGTCCAGGTGATTCGATTGGATTGTTCCACACATGGAACAAGGAACTAAACTGAAATCATCGATTCTAAAATATTGAAATTGGAAACCAAACCAATGCACTCGAAAATCATCTAGAACTAGTCGATTCAATCAAGCCCGGACATTCTTGATCCGAGTGGTTTCTTTTTGCTCACCCCTACAAATAGGAGCTTTGAGGTACTATAATTCTATTTCAAGATTAATTTATACCCATGCACAAACCCTTTCTTGCTATTGTGTATTTCAAACTTATTCTAATATATTCACCAAGAAGGAAAGTTATTGCAACCGTTCTAGAAATTTTAAACTAATAATAATAACGATTCTTTGTTAATTTGCATTAATAATAAAGAAAACATAAATAAAACAATAACAACAATCCAGGGACATTTGGAATGAAACTTTGTTATGACAAGAATGGCCCTCGAACCAGAAAATTTACAAGCAGAAACCAGTAAGAGTATATAAAGTATGCACGAAACCTCCTCACAAGGTTTTACAAGCATATATAGCTACAAATGCCTTAGCTTCAAAATACTCACTCACTTCACCACCGTATCAGACACAAAATTTTCAGGGAACCCCCTCCAAGATCACAATTCAAGCTACGCGCTTAAAATCTCCGGCTTGCTACCCGATTTACATCAGAAACCAGATGTTCCATCAATCTGGCCTGACTGCCATTAATGATTACTGCGATCTGTCGGCGATCCGGGGACAAAGGGCACGAAACCTCGCCCTCCAAACACAGGACGCATGAAGGCATCGTCGAACTTCCGCCAGTAGTAGTGTACAGTGTTAGTAGGGGTCGTTAGAAGCATGCGTAAGCTCGACGGCCGTGGGGGGATTTGGTTGCTGTGGTTACTCTCTATGCCCTGGCCATTGCCGAGGAGTGGCACGATGAAGGATTTGGGGCTAGTTGGCTCGGAGGAAGCCATGCGGACTAAGTGCTTGGGCGAAGGAAGCAAGAGCCGGATAAGAGGCTTGGTCATCAGCCCAAAAACCTGCTCGAATCAAATCGGTAACATCAGAAAACATGACACTCAGCTATCATCAAATGAGGAAGCGTGATAACCTGTCAAACAAACTAAGCATAGCACGATAATTTCCAGGCTTGCTCTATGCCAATCTAATTGGCCAGACGGGTTGAAGTGGAGTAAAGCAGTATGCAACTCTTTCGCATCTCCTATAAAACATGAGTCAGTGACTTACCAACGTGCTGAATAGAACTACCGTGATAGTACTGGTGATCATAAATGCATTCTTCCTCTCTTTTGTCTCGGACAGAGCGAACTGCATCAACATGCATAAGGGGTTGACAAAAGCATGTTCATGACTAATAAAACAATCTGCAAGATCAAACTAACTGAATGAAGTTTCACGTAGTGAATTTGTCTGCTTTTTACCTTATTGTAAGCGAGAGCCATGGACACAGCACCACGCATTAGACCAGCCCACCATATTACAAACTGCATAGGTTCTCATTAAGAAATAGATTCTACTGAAATGTTCTGATTAATTAACTAGAAGCGTATGTGCATGTAGAGAGAGAGAGAAATCACCTGTTGCTTGAACTTAAGTTTCTCATGTGTATTTTTCTTAGTCAAGTTGGATAAAAATGACAGGGGGAAAACAAAGGCTGCTCTTCCGATCAGAACCAGTCCCAACAATATGGAGCTAAACTGGACTGATTTCTTGGGACTGAAAGCAAACGATGAAGGAAAGAAAATGTGTTCAGTACATATGAAGTGCTATTTACTGCATTCTCGGCTGGACGTGTGTGTGGTATAAATGCCAGGTACATATGCATAACTAACCTATCGCTGACAATTCTCCATCTCTCGATGTCCAAGGCATCCATGCCAACATAAAGGAATATAAAAACCTCAGCAACAAATGACAAAGTTGCGAAAGCATGCCTGTGTTATTTGCCAAAGAGCAATTACTTTTGTAGAAATGAATGCAAACCATTTATCTGAACAAAAGGAAAAATGATCGACATACTTAGTGGTCACCCTTGAGCTTTCAGTGACATTATGCCATGTGTAGTGTGACATGACAATTCCGCAAAAGAATACGGTGAGGATGCCACTCAAGTAAAAGAGCTGCACAGATAAATTTAGATTTTTACATGATCATCAGAGTGTTTGACAAGCTTCTAGTCTTCCGTTAGGAAGAACGACAGAAAATAATCAGAGGAGAGATAATTAAAGAAAATCCTACTTCAGCCAGCATATACGACATATATGCCATGAGAATCATGAGAGCAACTTCACGGTCAGTTGAGTGCCTGATTTGAAAGACAACAAAGTATATGAGCAGTAACAGTGGCTGCGGCTTCTATTTCCCATACAAGTTGTTTGTAGCAATAGCATATACTTATGTGGCTATTGCATACCTGCCAAAGTAGAGCTTTCTGATGATATAAGCACTAAGCAATCCGGTCTGCAGGGGACAGCACATGTTGCAAAGGATGGTGTTATGGTTGTTATTATAATCCTCTCAAAACGGTCAGTGCACATGAGAGAGGAGAGCGAATCTCACCAAAACTCCCAGCAATGTACTCAGGATAAATAAGTACAAAAAGTTGCCAACAAACTGCAATGCGATCCTTGAGTCGATGTGGGAAAGATCAAAACTTTGAATCGCATTGAAAAGAACCACTGAAGTAGCATCGTTTACAACGCCTTCTCCGAACACAAGACTATATAACAAGGGAGTTTCATCCTGATTAAGGACCTGCAGCATTAAGTTAAATAAACAGTGTCCAGAGATTGCAATCCTTCGGAAAATTATGGGACAGGTAATGGTTTCGAAGGCTATCTTACCTGCAAGGTACACACAGAATCTGTAGCAGAGAATATTGCTCCAATTGCTGCAATCAATAAAGCAAGTCAAGTGAAACAAAGAAAATAATGAGAAACTGCTTCAGAAGGGAAAAAATGAGAGGTTAGATTACTGAGAAGATAAGGTAGTTTCAAATTACCAAGATAATCTCCTATATCCAATTTGCGTAAGTTCAATCCCTCAAAAACGTATTTGGCACCTAGGACAAAAGATAGCAAACATGATTAGACTGTAAGACACATTAACAGAAATCAAGATCTTAGGAAAAAGAGAGGGAAGAATGAAAAAGAAGAAACCGGCACACTGGAACACGTCAACCATCAGATCGTATAGCATGTGAAAAGAGGAGAATGAAGTAATCAAGTAACCAAAAGAAAATAAGTAATCGTGAATCTTGAGCAGGACCTGGGCGGATGAGAAACACTTGGGAAGGTTTAGTTGAATAAGGTATTAAGCATACCTAAGGAAATGATGCCAAAGGATATCAGAGTTCCAACTGCACCGAAGAGTATGATTGTCATAAAATTGCGGAAAAACTGCTTCTTTTTCACCTGGAACCTGTTAGAGGAAGGAAAGGAAGCTCATAATCATGCATGACCATGTCTATATATGAGCACACCTACTAGAAAGTTAATGCTTCCCCTTTTGATTCTCATTAAGCTCTGTGTTTGTGCGGGTGCACATAATGTGATTGTAAGTTCCAACCCAGTTCGACAAAGTGGACTTTTGGGTAGCACATCGAAAGATCTATAAGTTATTACATTATGACTCTTACTAAATTAAACCAAGTATTCCAAAAGTTGATCACAAAAAGAAAATGTTAATTCTTTATGATATAAATGGCATTAATAGACAAATAAAAACAGGATGCAGCAGAAGATCAAACTTACCCGGCATTAAATATGATGGGTGGAAGAAGATAGATAAAGAAAAGATCTTCACTGAATACCAAAAGACGGGAACTCTTTCCTCGAGTAGTAAGCAGAATGACAACTCCAGTGCAAAGACCCTGCGATAGAAAATAAACTTAATCAAAATTGAGCCCACGATAAGCCCCAGCTCAACTGTCACCACAACGTAAAATTCAAATTCAGAAACCTCATTGCATAATCTTACAATTGTGAGGGCCGTGATTGACTCATTCATCCATCGAGTCTCCTCCAACAGGTGACCAATCACAATACAAGCACAAAGGAGCGCAACAAAGAGGTTCATTGACACAACTGAATCGTGGTCGGATTGGAATGCTCCCAATTTGCTAAAGATGGAGCCGGGATCGATCGCCATGGTTGCAGCAGCAGCAGATCAAGCCCACAAAACAAAATCCCTGTAATCGACAGATACCCAATTCACTGTGTATCTCTTGCACAAAGCCAAAATGTTCTAAGGCGCCCTCCAATATTGAAACTTGGATCCGATATCTGGGGATTCATGAACACCCAGCTCCAAATTCGTCAGTCTACAAAAATATCTGCAATGTGAAGGGAATTATATGCTGCACAGAGGTCACTGTTTGAGAACTGGGAAAACGAATGGAATATTAGAAGAAAGTAAGTCATCAAAAGCTCCGACCTTCCCTAATGGGGGACCCCAAAAAAAGCACCGAACTTTAACTTTGTAAAAAAGAATGATTGTCCGAAAGCAGAGCAAAGCAAAACAACAAAAGAGCATTTGAGTTCAAAACCTATAATCCAATCTTCCCCTCTATGCATCAAATTTACTAACAACGACAAGCACAGATTAAAGCTCGAAAAAGAAGCACCAACCTAGCAGAGTAGACGAGCTTCGATTCTGCACATTCACAAGCATAAACGAAACATGTTCAGCAATCCAAGTACAGTCTTCTTGTTGAATTAAGCTGAACTTGATGAATCCAGAGAGAAGCTCTGGAGAGAGGCAGGGGATATCTCAGGGTTTAACAGAGAAAGCCAAATAAGAGATGCCAACTGTGTAAGAAGCCGCCAAAACCAATGATGAATGGGTTTTCGCTTCTTACGAATCGGCAAACACATGGACAACTCAAAATCTGAAGAAGGTAAAAGTGATTGACCGCTGAATACGCATCAAGATTCAAGATTGATGATATTCTGGTACTGGGTGCAGGCTAAAAATGGTGGGTTTCTCCTTTCCTGGAAGTTAGTGGATTGAGAGAGAGAGAGAGAGAGAGAGAGGGAGAGAGGGAGGGTCACACCTGTACATAATGTTGTCGCTTCTGTGTACAAAAATCTCCAATCAAAGGGGAAGCATTTCTTGGTCACGACAAGGATGGTAATAAAACAAAGGGACGGTCTCGGTCGTGGTACAGTTACAATGAGTTAAAGAGAATACGGCCATGGACATTGATGGAGGTGAAAACAAATGGAGGAGGACCTTTCAGTTTTCAGGCAAATCACGCCATGTTTGCTCATTGGAGGACTCCCCGGGAGGGATTTTTGGGTTGGTGATGGGCGAGTCAATAAGGGTGAAATGAAATGCTGGAAAGGAAATGTCATAAATTTGCAGATTTTCTCAAGGTTGTTGCCATTTCCATGGAACTTCCACAAACGGGGCTCCCATTGAAAAATTTCCTATATTGGTCTAAACTTACTACTGCTTTTTATGGAACTAGATTCATGTATTGTGTTAGACAAAAAACCCAAAAGATTCATGTAATGTGTAATTCGAATGTAAATCTCACGTAATTTTAGTGATGTATGAGTGTATTTTGTTTTCGTTTCGCAAATCGAACGTCGGAGGAGACATTTGAAATAATTCCATATGTCTATGTTTATATACTTCAAAGGATTTCACACATATGCATATTTATCGAACTTTTACACTCTATAAAGGGAGACGGTTCTCTTCAAACCCGTCTCTCTAATTTTAGACAAAGTTACTGAAAGTGCGTGGAATCACTTACAGGGAAAAAGGTGAGATTAGGAAGAATAGGTTGTCAATTGACGTCGGCAACAACACTGGACAAAGCCAATCTTAAAATGATTCCCGAGTCCCATCCATGGTCCTCTATGTTCCATTTTTTTTTTTCACGTAAATATATTTTATTATATTTTAATTTTAAGTTCTTTTAGTCAATGTCAAAAGGGACCACGTTAAGACCATGCGCCTATTTAATGCAAGCGCGGGCGTAGCAGTTGGGCCACATGCTTAGGCGTTGATTATTGAAAAAATGCCGTGATGTTTGGCAAATCTTTTCAAAGAGTGTTTGGCCAAATTTTGGCCTACGGCGAAATTTTTTTTTTCAAAACTATCCTCACCAATTAGTCAAAATATTGGTTTTGCACTCATTACCGTTTCATCTTTTGCTTCGCTCGAAGTAGCTATATCTAGCTGACGAAGGGTAGGCCAGGTCACGCGACCACCTCGGCGACAATCGCTTGGTCATGTGATCCTGGACGGACTCGTCCGGGCGCCAAATATGGCTTGGTGGCAGCCTAAGCTCTATGGTTGGTTTAAAAAAGAAAAAAAAATAATGCAGAAAAGCCTATTTATAATTTTTTTTTTTGCCAAACATTACTTGACCCAAAGTGACTTTCGAAATGAGCTTTTATCAAAAGGCATTTGCATTTCTTCAAAGTCAAACTAAATCCACCCTGAGTGGTCGAGAACTTGGTTTACAAGTCGAAAATCACAAGTTCGATTCCCTAGTCTATTCTGGTCTCAAGAAACCTTAATTTGTCTGTGAAGGACAGGTTATGACTTAGGTGTATAACCAGTTTGAGCTTTCTACTCCCACTAAGAGGAAGTATGGTGACGAGCCCGCCAAATGAGCACTTGGTGTCTCGTTGACACCCTTAAATCAAAACTCCGAACAGCGGGTGGAGTATGTCTCAACCCGTCCAAACTCTCTTCTTTTTCCATTCTCTCGAAAGGAAAAGATTGTTAGTTGTGAAAAATAAGGATAAACAATGATCACTCTTGTGGTCCTGCTAACTCCATTCAACGTATCAAATGTCTAGGACGAGAGACAAAAACAAAGAGAAGCCAATCCATGGGCCATCGGCCGGTCCACGGGCCGGAGTGGGGCAGCTACTTGGTCGAAGATTTACTCGTGACTGACCAATCCTATCCATTCCATGTAAGCATTGTTCATCATGTATTAAACAATTTGGAAGACGCAGGGAAGTAAACCTAGCTAAACACGGTGCGTTCAGACCAGGTAATTGTCCGGACTCAGCGCATCGGAGACCGCTAATTGCCGGGCTTCGATTTTACTGGTCGAGTTTGTGAAGATATAATTCGATTGGGCTAAAATTGTGTTGCTTTCCCTGTTGAATTTTCAGGAGGGGGGACCTCAGTTTTTGCCTCTTTGCTACCACTTAGAGCGGCAATTGAGGAAGAAGAAGTGGACAGGACCACTCCTTTTTTGGGTCCCTTCTCTGTTGGATCTGCTTGTGAAGCCCCCATCTCGTCCATTAGCAGTATCACAGCTAATCGGCTCTTCTGTTCCCATCAAAATGGGAGGACGACTGGGGCATGAAGCAGTGGCATAATTAGGTTAAAGCCTTCATCCACCTCTTGATCGGAGGACCGATTGCTGAGGTATGTCATTTGGGACGTTCCAACTCATCACACATCGTCTCTTCTAATAATTCCCTATCAGCTTGCTTCATTATCTTTGGCTTCTTCCCAGATATGAGCAGTGCAGCTTTCATCTGATATAGATAGTCTTCAATTTACATCTTTAGAAACCAACGTCCTTTCCCTCAAAGCAAACCTAGCTCTGATTCCAATTGTTGCGCGGAAGCAAGCGATCAAACAATAAAATAAAATAACAAGAAAATAAATCAAACAGAACATGGTTGATCGAAAAAAACCTACGTCTATAGGGAGATCAGAAACTAATTTCACTATAGCACAAGTGATCCATGAAAATTACAAACCACACTTGAGTCACTTCAAACATTTTTTGTATTTTCAAAATCCCAATTACATCAAATGACCACAAATATTATCCCCTCAATTTTTCATGAAATAATCTTTCAATCTCATGAAGAAATTAGCACAAATCTTATTACAAGATTTAATTAGCTTCGATATTTGAATATTTGATGTAATTCATAAAAAAAAAATCCCCTATCAAGCACTCATCAAAACGGGCTTCAAATCAATTCTTTTTTCTCACGTGAAAACAACGTAACCCCTGAGATATATAGGCCCCACTGCCAGGATACAAATAAAAAAGATGGAAATCCCACATCGGTCAACTAAGTTCAGGTCGACCGAAACATGTATTCCTGCTGGCTGCTGCCCTGCGGAATCTGACATCCGTATGTTTCAAAGGACGTCATTTCGTGGACTTTCCTTTCACGGTAATTCCAATGTTGGAATCCAACATCAAAATATCAAAGCCAACCTCAACATGCTTTGGATATGCAAGATTTGGCTCCGGATTTAAACTCGAAACATATTTTGATAATAAACGTCATCAGTTTGTATCATAGTTACATCTAAATTTCTAAATTTACGCTAATGTCGAGATGACGGGGGACTTTTACATGACATTTCTTCTCAAATGAAATAATTTTCGAACTATTTGAGCAATTCTTGCAAGATCCACCTGTCATCCCCAAGGTTCGAGCTCATCAATGTAGCCTGCCACGTCCTAGAAAATCTTTTTGCACACACATCGACCCATCAGGCCAGGGGCATAACTCGAACCTCCTCGAGCGAAGCATACAATCGAAAACCCATTTCAAGCACGATCTAACTAGCAAAAAGGAGTACAAACTTTGAGCAACGAGGACAAACTTCAACATCCTTCAAGAAATTTCTTTAAGAAGACAGACGAGAGCCAAAGGGATTTAAATAATTTTCAAATTATTTGAGCAATTCTTGCAAGATCCACCCGTCATCCCAATATTCGAGCTCATCAATGTGGCCTCGCCAACGTGCTAGAAAATCTTTTGTACACGATCGACCCATCAGGCTCAAGCACAACTCGAACCTTCCTCTAGCAAAGCACATGATCGAAAACCCATTTCAAGCACGATCTGACCTAGCAAAAAGAAGTACAAACTTTTAGCGACGGGACAAACTTCAGCATCCTTCAAGGAAATTTCTTTAAGAAGACAGACGACAGCCAAAGGATTTAGACTTCACTTTTTGGCGACAAAGAATTGGCGTAGATTCGTAAGCTAAGTATCGTATCCTTCAAGGCAACACGTTGGGCACGATAGATAACAGCATGGAGACAATTCTAGGAATGCACGAGATTCTTCTTCCACTTTTTGGTCCTATTATAGAATGTGGCGAAAAAACATGGTACAGCCTTTCTTTCCCGAGCTGCATTGTGAACTAACGTGAGAGAATCGAAAACACCACGTACTTTTTGCCCTAGCAAAGGTGATCATGGCATCTACGCGTTGTGCTCGCAATCAAACAAGGAGCACCTCCCAAGTTGGATTCAAAGTGCAGGGCCGGTTTCGACATGTTTCATATGGTCCCGTTGCCCATGTAAGAATATTAAAATATTGAAGGATACGTTTTGTCTAATAATCTAAACTTTTAGAGCAATTGATAATGGTCCTACAAAAATCTTACATGGTATCATGGCAAGAGGTCCTAAATCCAAATCATTTTGGACCCTATTTGCCTCTTTAGTTACATATTTTCAAGTTACGCGTGAGGTTAAAAATATTTAGATACTTTAAACCACTCATTTTAATGACTTAAGTTTTTAGAATCGATGATAATCTCACAAAATCTCACAATCCCCATCATTCTTAGCACTTGACATGTCGTTTCATATGTGTTTTTAGAGAGAACACCGCAGCCGCACTCTGCGACATTTGGCAAAGTATATATAATCAAGTTCTAGACGTTTCGCAAGAGTACGCTCAAGTCCTAAATTTTTGGTTGAAAAAAAAAACAAGGTTATTCGTATTTCTTCCTTTTCTTTGGACCAACCTTAATTTGTTCTTGTTATCTAACTCTTATAATTTCTCTTAAAAGTGCTTCTATAAAATAAAACGAAGAGACTACATACATGTCCCAACAGTGAACGATGAGCAAGAATCGCCCTCGTTTTCCGCCTGAGCTTCCTTATTATGCATGTCGGGGCCCACAATGTTATTCTTCCCAATATTTTCTCCCATTAGACGATGCTTTTTCACGAAAGTGATACGAATTATTGACGACATAAAATAAATTCATAGTGGGAATATCTCCTCCTCCTTTTCCTAAGAAATTATAAGGCGGAAATTAAAGTTTTTTGTAGGGTATCATTATAAGATGGAGATGAAAAATTATTATGAATATGTTGAAATATTTAAATATTAAATTACACCTTCATTTAACAATTTAAATTTTCAAAACAGTTGATGGTATAGTCCAGTAAAATCTCCCATGATATCAAAGCGGAATGTCTTGAGTTCAGATTTAAATATTAAATATGCATTCATCTAACAGCTTGAACTTCTAGAATAATCGGCAGATTTTAATCGGGAGTTTGATTGCCATTCCAAGTTATATGTTTATACCTTCAGATTTAAATATTAAACACTTATTCATCTAATAGGTTAAATTTCTAAAGTTTGATTGTCGTTCCTAGTTATACGTATATATACCTTAAATAGGCGTTCTCATGTTATTATTCCAATCCATGTTTGCTAGATTTGATGAATACGTACCTCAAATGTTGTCCAACAATGGAAGAGCGACGATCACTAGAAGTGACTTCTACGGTAATTCAAATTTTGGAATCCAACATCAAAATATCAAAGCCAACGTCAACATGCTTTGGATATGCAAGATTTCGCCTCAAATTTAAACTTGAAACATACTTTAATAATAAGCCATTGTGTGTATCATAATTACATCTAAAATTTCTAAATTTATGCTAATGTCAAGATGACATCACGACTTTTAAATGATGTTTATTCTTAAATGAAATAATTTTCGAACTATTTGAGCAATTCTTGCAAGATCCACCCGTCATCCCAAGGTTCGAGCTCATAATGTAGCCTTGCCAATGTGCTAGAAAATCTTTCCACACACGATTGACCCATCAGGCTTAGGGGCACAATTCGAACCTTCCTCCAGCGAAGCACGCGATCGAAAACACATTTCAAGCACAATCTAATCTACCAAAAAGAAGTACAAACTTTGAGCGACGAGGACAAACTTCAGAATCCTTCAAGGAAATTTCTTTAAGAAGACAGACAACAGCCAAAGGGATTTAAATAATTTTTGAACTATTTGAGCAATTCTTGCAAGATCCACCCATCATCCCAAGATTCGAGCTCATCAATGTGGCCTCGCCAATGTGCTAGAAAATCTTTCTGAACATGATCGACCCATCAGGCTCAAGGGCACAACTCGAACCTTCCTTGAGCAAAGCATATGATCAAAAACCCATTTCAAGCATGATCTAACCTACCAAAAAGAAGTACAAACTTTTAACAATGAGGACAAACTTCAGCATCCTTCAAGGAAATTTCATTAAGAAGACAGACGACAGCCAAAGGGATTTAGACTTCACTTTTTGGCGACAAAGAATTGGCGTAGATTCGTAAGCTAAGTATCGTATCCTTCAAGGCAGCACATTGGGCACGCTAGATAACAGCATGGAGACAATTCTAGGAATGCACGAGATTCTTCTTCCACTTTTTGGTCCCATTATAGAATGTGGCGAAAAACATGGTACAGCCTTTTCTTTCCCGAGTTGCATTGCGAACTAACGTGATCATGGCGTCTAATGCATTGTGCTCGTAATAAAAAAAGGAGCACCTCCCAAGTTGGATTCAAAGTGCAAGGGCCCGTTTCGACATGTTTCATATGGTCCCGTTGCCGATGTAACTATATTAAAATATTGAAGGATACGTTTTGTCTAATAATCTAAACTTTTAGAGCAATTGATAATGGTCCTACAAAATTTTACATGGTATCATAGTAAGAGGTCCTACATCCAAATCATTTCAGGCCCTTATTTGCCTCTTTAGTTACATATATTCAAGTTACGTGTAGACATTCATCTAATAACTTAAATTTTGAGAGAAGTTAATGATAATCTCACAAAATCTCACAATCTCCATCATTCTTAGCACTTGACATGTCGCTTCATATTTATTTTCGAGAGAGAGCACTGGAGCCGTGTTCTCCGACATTTGGCGAATTATATAATTAAGTTCTAGAGGTTTCGCAAGAGTATGCTCAAGTCCTAAACTTTTGGTGAGAAAAAAAAAGGTTATTCTTATTTCGTTTTTTTCTTTCGACCAACCATAATTTGTTCTTGTTATCTAACTCTTTTAATTTCTCTTAAAAGTAGATTGCATATATGTCCCAATACTGAACGATGAGGAAGAATCGCCCTCGTTTTCCACGTGAGCTTCCATATTATGCATGTCCGAGTCCACATCGTTATTCTTCCCAATATTTTCTACCTTTAGACGATGCTTTTCACGAAAGTGATACGAATTATTGACGACATAAAATAAAATATTCATGGTGGGAATATCTCCTCCTCCTTTTTCTAATAAAACTATAAGGCGTAAATTAAAGTTTTTGTATGGTATCATTACAAGATGGAGATGAAAAAAATATTATCAATCCGTTAAAATATTTAAATATTAATTCACGCATTCATTTAACAATTTAAATTTTCAGAACAGTTGGCGATGGTCCGACAAAATTTCAAATGATATCAAAGTAGGATGTTCTGAGTTCAGATTTAAATATTAAATAGGCATTCATCTAACAGCTCAAACTTTTAGAATAATTGGCAGTTTGATTGCCGTTCTAAGTTATATGTATATACCTTCAAATTTAAATATTAACTACGCATTCATCTAATAGGTTAAATTTATAAAGTTTGATTGTCGTTCCAAGTTATACGTATATACACCTTAAATAGGCGTTCTCATGTTATTATTCCAATTAGGACATTCCGAACCGTAACGGTTCCGGTATCGGAACCGGACCGCCCACCGGACTTCCTTCAAATTCACATATTTTAGCGGTTCCGATTCGAATTTGGTTTTTTTTTTTTTTTTAAAAATGTGAATTTTGATTTTCAAAATCAAATCAAATTTTTAAGTAATAAAAATTTCAAGTAAAATTTTACAAAATTGTAATCAAACTTAGAGAAAAAAAAAGGGAGAGAGAAAGGGCTTGACTTAATGAATTATCATTAAGTGCCTACATATCTTAATTGGATTCAGAATTTAGTTCATTGTCTTTTAGACAATACTGGCCTCCTTCTCTCTCGTCTATCGTGGTTTTCACGGTGTTCCTTCAATACGGACACATTAGATATTCTTTTCGTTTCTTTTCTTGTTGTCGATATTGAGCCTTCGTCCAATCATCGACACAAGCTTGAGCCTCCACAGACTGCGGAGATAATCTTGAACGGTGATCGTCAAATTTTTACTCCAAGCTAAAAGCTTGTTCAACCGCAACGTTGAACAAGAGTTGCTAAAACCTGTCTAGCGATTCAATAGGAAAAAAACCCTCTTCTACTCACTCTTCTCATTTGAAAAATCAAAATGCTGCTGCCGTTGAGGAGTTCCGCCAGTTACCCATAGTGATCAATTCGGAAATATCTGTGTGCCCCCTTTGTCCCGGGGCTAATCATTAGCAATAACCTATACTCATTTTACCTCCGCTCTCGTTTTCTACGCGACTAAATTGAGAAGAAGATCCAATATCAGTGCGTTATATCTATTATTAATAATCATTATATAATGTACTATTGAGTTGCAATACCATCCCTTTTAATAAATTAATATCTAAATCCATTTCTATATGAAGACATCCATAATACATAGTCAAAAAATCTTTTACGCCTTCTAATTTCGTACGTGGATCGAAAACAGAAGCAACCAAATAAATAAAAGAATATGTTTATAATAAGTTAGCCATTTGATTTCATTGCCTTAATAGTTGCACCTAATTGTTCATCGTTTCTTCATATTCTTCAAAAACACCAGCAATATTAACACACTCTATTATAAATAAATGAGTCGTAGGATAATAAACACCGGATAAAGTATAAGTTGCATCATTGAAAACTTTTAAACAATCTAAAATTTTGTGCAAATATTCCAATGTTGTGGTAATAACTCAAGTTGAGGAACATTAGTCGAAATAAATGCACATAATAAAAACTTTATATTCAAAAGATTGATTAAGCAATTCGTACGTGGAATTCCAACGAGTTGGAACATCTCTTGAAAATCTTCTTGGCCTTTTTCCTATTTTACAAAATCTACACCAATCTTCATAATTTGGGGATGTCTCCATAAATATTGGATTGCGATTTTTATTGGGTCGAGAAAAAACGTTAAGAGTTTGTAAACTTCTTGTACACTTAAGTTTAAAACATGGCAAGACATCTAACATGAAAAAAATTCTCCACCAAAAGTGGGTTTACAAAGTTTTTCCAAGTCTTCATAGAAGCGGTATTTGCCGCGGCATTATCAAAACCAATAGAAAAACTTTTTCAACCAAACAATATTCTTCTAAAACTTGTCTAATTAATCTATAAATATTAATTGCCGTATGTCTATCCAAAAAACTCGAAATGCAATAATCTTTTTTGAATATTCCAATCGTCATCTATCCAATGACACGTAATACCCATATAAGAATGAATTTGCCAAGGATCGGTCCAATATCAATACCTATATGCACACGTCCATTATAATTTCATAAAAAATATTTTTAATTCTTCTTTTCCTTTTTTATACAAATTAAAAAATTTGGCGTTTAAGGGTATTTCTGAAACGGGTTTGCTTGTGGAGTGCATCATTTGTATAAAAATTATTAAAACCAAATTTCTCACCAAAATTAAATGCTAAATGTTCTACGGCCGTAAAATCTAGCTAATTCTTCTTTATAAACATCTTTCGCTATAAAGGAATAAAGGAGGAGCGTTAGTTTTGGCGTACCCGGAAATTTGTTGTTGACGAGTGTCGATCCTCAGCTAGCGTTGGATGTTTTGACCTCAAATGCGTTGAAATGTTCCATAGCTTGACCACTACGAATTGGTTAATTTTTCCACAATGTTTGCAAGTAAGTTGATATGTGTTTCTTCAAATGCGCGTTTCGTGAAGTGCTCCCATATCGAGAAAGAAACGATGACCCCCTTCGTTCCATCGTTATTGACGCTTCTTCGGTGGGAGGATTCATGCTATCTTGTGTTGGAACGGGCTCCTCGACATTTGGAATATTGTCGATTTTCAATTTCGTCGTCGTCGAAGCCTATAATTGCATAATCTTGAGGATTATGAGATTCGAGGATAATTGGACGATTCCATCGGCGCCATCGGTCTTCTTACCCTCCGCCACGATTCCAATTGCCATTTTTCGAGAAATTT